>RBNK01000170.1:0-35833 GCA_003990785.1 Endogone sp. FLAS-F59071 | reverse complement strand
ATCAGTGTTTCCTTTATAGTTTTTTCTATGTTCTTCTTTGAGCTTCACTTGTTGAGTATAGTAGATCTTAATCTTACTTTAATAAACTAGAGTAGAGAGAATGAAATTATTAAGTCTTTTAAACCAAATTATACTTTCTTTTATAGCCTATATATATTATAGTTTTTCTCATTTTAATTATAATTTAGCTAACTATGATGATTCTATAATATTCTAATATATAAGAACTTGATCTCTGATATATAAGAGAGTTATATTTGCCTTTTTGTTTTAATTTATCTATTATCTCTCCTGTACCTTGTTAATAAACATAGATGTCTTCTTTCAGATCAATTGTAACCTGCTGATATCTTATGTGATATAAGCCTATAAATAATTATTATATATCCCAATATCTTTTTCTAGATAGTAAAACTCTTAATTAGGTAGTCTCCTATATATAAGCTCAAAGAGGCTAAACTTTGTTAATATCTAATAAATAGTTTGAACTATGAAAGAGTACTATTAAGATAATAGTTCTATAATGTCTCTTGATTAATAATATTTGTTAAAATATTCTTGACTATCTAATTAGTATACTTAGTTTGACTATTTCCTTATAGGTAGTATAATATCATTTAGATATGCTTAATATAGTAGGTCTGCTCAAGTCCCTTTATTAGTTTATTTAGAAACTCCATACCTTGGTTACAGGTTATTTTCTTTAGTACTTTATATTTGCAAATAATATTAGTATATAGAAACTTGACTACTGTTTATATGTCTGTATCTTCAACTGCTATTGCCTCTATATATTTATAAAGAAATCAACTGCTAAAATAATATATCTTTTTCCTATTAATATTACTGGCATAGGTCTTATGACATCTATTCTGATATGTAAAAATAGCTTAGCCTTAATAGTTATAGAAGTAGCTTGAGGCATATCTTTTGCTCTTACTTATTTTTAGCATGTATTATAGTTCTATATAAAGTTGGTTATATTATCTTATATTTTGGATCACTATGCTGAATTCCTAAGTCAATATAAGGTATTGTCCTAGCCTATATATCTAGATAACGAATAATTATATACTAATAATAAAATGTTTAATATATTTTTCTTCTGAATTATTGAAATAATATATTTTTTCTTTTTATGATATAATAAATTATTCTAAATTTCATACTATCTGTCTATAGTTAATAAAATGTTCTTTATTCAATCCTCTATATCTTCTCTGATTTCTCTCTTTATTAACTAAATTACTAAATCATAGTATAATATTATATTTATTCTTATACTCTGCCTTAAGCATCTAATGGTATTCTGTTAAGTATATTAGTATTTTAATTTATCTTTCCTTTTCTGAATTCACCATGAAGTTATATTCTTAAAGTATCATAATCTAACATATATATATTTTACTTGGGTCAGATCTGTTGAACAACTATTTAAGTACTGAATGATCTATAATAACTTTGAAATGTTATCTGATCAAGTAATATCTGAATCACTTGACTGCCTATATAACTGCAAGGCATTTTAATTTAGTTGACTTATAATTTTTCTCAGCTCTGTAGGTTCCTTAGCTTGTATAACAAATCACTCATTCTAGGCCTTTGGCATTATCTTATAAGAGAATTGTACCTACTCTAATTATACTTGTATTTATATATAACTTGAATAATCTTATTTAATTTGGTTTTGCTAAGACTGGTACAGTCACCAAAGCCTTCTTTAATGCATTGAGTACTTCTTGCTCCAACTTGTTTTATTCTTATTTAATTTCTGTTTAGTTATAGCTCTTTGTTAAGATTGTATATAATAGTTTAGCTAAACTTGCAAAGTTTTAGATATATTAGCAGTAATATGAAGCTAGCCCTAAAAAGATATACATTTCAGTTTGATTTGTAGGTTGTTTGAATTTGGTAATAGCTTTCACCTTAGCTGAATCAGTTTGGATTTTTTTTTTTTATTAATAATATATCTAAGTATTATAACTTTTTTAGTAGTAAATATATACTTCTTTAGTTTCAAATAAAGACCTTCAGTTCTTATTTGGTTGAATACCTTAGTACCTTGATGTAATTTGGGAATATTACTATAAATATTATAATGTTATTAATATAAACAAGTAGTATTTTTCTAATAAGATCTGTAAATATCTTAGTTTAAACAGTATTTATAGGTACTTTTAATAGTCTTGTATATCAGAAAACTATTTTCAGTTTATAGTCTATAACTAGCATTTGTATTTATAAGCTGTTCTCAAGCTGTTCACAGGCTGTTCTAGCTAGTTTATAGTTTGCAATATTGTTCTAGAGGTGTTTGAGGTTTATAATATTATTCTAGTAGAGTTCTAGAGTAGTTTGTGGCTGTTTACTAATAATAGTTTATAGTTTATAACTAGTATCTATATCTATAGCTAGCTCTTAGTAAAATAGTTTGCAGCTCTTAGTAAAATAGTTTATGGATTAATTAACTATTTTTCTAATGTAGTGTTACAAAAGAAGCAATTTTTTATGATTTTTCATTGAGTCTTATTTGATAATATCTACTAGTTATGTCAAGAGTAGTGTAGAGACTTGCATAGACTAGTATTTTTGAAAAGGTATTATCAATTCTTGGTATTAAAAAGATATCTCCTTTGTTGTAATTATTAGCTTATTATATCTCTCTCCCATCAATGATCGATTGTTACATCACTCAATTGTGGCTTAGACGATCTTTGTTGTATCGACCAATCATATTTTAGCATTAATAAATACATACATATTAGCTTCATAAGCTAGTGCACTCTTTACTCCAAAAACACACATTCGAAGATCAAATTTCAACAGGTTATAAGCTCCAAGCCACTCGAATTGCAGCTCAACAATCTGAGATCTACGCAATCATAGTATCTATGCAATTACAACTGCGATTACAGTAAGCATTTATTTAACATTATAAACAATATGTCAAACAACATAATAAACAATACAACAAACAACACCACGATAAAACAATGTGATAAACAACATATAATGACATAGCATTCAACGATGTAATACAATGAAATGGACAATCTATACACATCATCGTTGTCAGTAACAAGATCAACAAGATTGCAGTCTAAATCAAAAACAGACAACAGATATCAACCCCCTGATGACGATAACAAAGGATTGGATGGCAACTATCAGAGCAATATTGGATTTAGCCTCGATTGATAGGAACAGATGGCTACAATGATCAGAAATCAGAAAGATAAATTAGATATGCTGGCAACCCTAATGAGCGAATTGATAGCAAAAATCGACAAAACAAATGCATCACCTAGCACACCAACTAATCAGAATGCAGCTACAGGAGGCAATACACCACAAAGACAATCACCATCACCATCACCAACAATATCAACAAAGCTTAACGATCTGGTGAAGGAGTACCTGAGATTGATCAACAAATTCGATGGATCAGGAGGCGCACTCAGATTGTTTGATTACTTTGATGCCATAGAGCAATTTATCACCAGCGCCAATCTATTAGTACAAAAGGAGGAAGTCAATGCAGCGATCAGTAAAATTACAGGTAATGCTAGAATGTGGCTATAGAGACACATGAATATATCAGGAGAATTTGATTTATAGAATGAGCTTAAAGAGGCTATAATGCAAAAATACGCACCAATGGAACAATTGTTATAAATGCGCGATAAGCTTGTAATGATAAAGCAAAAAGGATCGATCGAAGATTATAATGATGTATTCAACCGAATTATGGTGCAAATCGAAGATATGACTAACACAGAAGCTATACCACAATATCTCTGGGGTCTAAGCCCCAGGTACCAGGAATTAATACTTGCACAGGAGAATATGCCGACAATGCTAGAGGCTTTACAACTTGCATGTATTAGATTTGACCTGGATAATAAACAAAGGCACGATGAAGCCCACGTGATAGACCAAGGCAGCTACTGAGGCAGCTACCAAGGCAGCTACCAAGGTGGCAGTTGTGACAATCGAGGCAGAAGTGCTAGACGAGGCCAAGGCTATAACAATGATAATGGAAATAATTGAGGAGGTCATCATAATGACCGAGGCGGCGATCATGGAGCCCATCAAGGCAGGAATTTTCGGGGACACCCTCAGAAATATTACATCTGTGAGGAAGAACACGGAATATTTCAATGCAACAAATTCAACGATTGAGTAAAAACAGAAAAAGAAAAGGCTAAACTGAGAGCCGAAGCAAATCTGGCAATTGGCGCTATCATCGATTCAGATGCTACACAACATATGTTCAACCAATTGGAGATTTTCGAGATGGTGGCTGAGCACGACGGCTTGGTCATGTGTGCAGGGAATGAGAAACTACGCACGATACACATTGAGACAATTGAGCTCGACAATGAGCTGAAATTACGGAACATTTTATATATACCAGAAATCACTAGAAATTTAATATCTGTGCAGGCATTGATACATGACAGAAATGATATAACCTTCAAAAGTGATGGATCAGTAATTAAAATTAGCGCGGATCACGAAGAAATCAAAATCGGACAAGCCGATGGCGACCTATTTCATTTATCGACATCACTAGAGCTAGAAGCAAACATCGCTGATTCCAAGATTGCAAACATCGCCGATTCCAAGATTGATGACTATACATTATGGCATCACCGATTGGGCCATCCGAGCCGAAATACTCTGCAATCAATCAACAAATTTGTCACAGGGCTCGGAGATGTACAGCTGTTGACCGGACAAATCAAAATATACGCCGGGTGTGAACACACAAAGTCATACCACAAGCCTTTTGGACATGTGAAAAATCGATCGATGGAGCCTATTGAAAGGGTGCACTCAGATCTGTGCAGGCCGATGCCTACACCATCAGTCAATGAAGCAAAATATATATTAAAATTCATCGATGATGCCACTTGCTACGTCACAACATATTTTATTGACAATAAAAGTGATATATTTGATCGATTCTGGATATTCAAGGCATTCGCCGAAATGCAATCGAGCCAAAAACTGAAGATTCTCTGGTTCAATAGAGGAGGAGAGTATGTAAACACCAAGATGCGTGAATTTTTAATCAAAAATGGAATTCATCATGAAATGATGACACTGGACACGCCGCAACAAAACGGTATCGCCAAATGATATAACCGGACATTGATGGAGTCGATCCAGGCCATTAAAATCACTGCCAACATACCTGATGAACTTTGAGCTGAACTTGCTGCAAGTGCTACATATTTATGCAACCGATTGCTAATGCAAGCCAATAAGGAGAGTGCTTCACTATTTGAATTATGGCATGGTCACAAGCCTGATATCAGTAACTTGCGCATTATATGGGCTGACGCATATATGCATATTCGCAAAGGAAAAAGGTTGAAACTGGCGCCCCAATTCAAAAAGCTTAAAATGATTGGCTATTATGATGAAAAGAAAGTATACAGGCTCTGGGATCCAACCAATAGGAAGATAGAGATCAGCCGCGATGTCACATTCAATGAATCTATTATATTAAAATCCCCAACAATCGTCAACCCAGAAGATCAAGAATATGTCATTGAAGCAATCATTGGAGAACGCAAGATTGATGAAAAAAGGCAATATCTGGTTAAATGGCTAGGCTATGACGATGATAATGACAACACCTGAGAGTCAATCGAACAATTGATTGACACTGAAGCTCTACAAATTTGGCAAGATCATATGTCAGAAGCTAATTTAATTGAATCGACCAATGACCCAATGACCTACAAGGAAGCAATTTCTCTGCCTGATGCAAAGCTTTGGGAGGAAGCAATCAATCAAGAGCTTAAATCACTTAAGAATAATAACACGTAGATGATTGTACCTGAGGTGCCTGCAGGATGCAAGCCGATTAGATGCAGATGGGTATTTAAAAAGAAGCTCAACACTGATGGATCGGTTGCTAGGTACAAAGCGAGATTAGTTGCCAAGGGATATTCACAACAGCAAGGAATTGATTATAATGAAACATTTGCTCTCGTGGCGAAATTCACATCGATCAGAGCACTCTTATCGATCGGTGCAGTTCTGAACTTAGAAATTCACCAAATGGATATAAAAACTGCGTTTCTGAATGGCAATTTTGATGAAGAGATCTACATGATGGTACCTGAAGGAATTGACCAATCGGAGCTGTCACTGAGAGCTGTGTATAAGCTCAATCGATCATTATATAGACTAAAGCAATCACCTCATATGTGGAATTAGAAGATCAATAACTACCTCAGCCAATCAAATTTTACAAGACTACAATCAGATCATAGCATTTATTTAAGAAGAAAACAAGACAATCAATCGCTGATAATTATTGCTATATATGTTGACGATCTACTAATTCTGGCTGATTCAATAGAAACGATGAACAAATTCAAGATGGAGCTTAGCAACGCATTTGATATGACGGACTGTGGTGAAATTAAACATTTTCTGGGTATTCGAGTCATGTGTGATTGAAAAACATACATAATAACAATTGATCAAAGCTACTTCGCCAATCAAATCATTACAAGGTTTAACATGATGGATGCCAAGCCAATCAGTATACTCCTTGATCCATCTATTCAACTCAAAGCTGAAGGGGGAAAATCCGCAGACCAAAATCTATTCAGACAAATGATCGGTAGCATAATGTACCTGATGATTGGGACGAGACCTGATCTAGCTGCTGCTGTCAGCATCATCAGTCAATTTTCAGCCAATCCAATGCAAGAACATCACTATGCCCTCAAATGATTATTAAGATATATTAAAGGAACAGCCAATTATAAGCTGTGCCTTGGACGTGATCAGGATCTAAAACTGATCTATTTCAGTGATGCCAACTGGGGAGGAGACATTAACACACAATGATCAACCATGGGTTATATTTTCAACCTATCAGGAGGAGCCATCAGCTGGTCAAGTAAGTGCCAACCAACCGTTGCCCTATCAACAACTGAGGTAGAATATATGGCATTAGTACATGCAATGAAAGAAGCCATTTAGCTATGCACCCTATTGGATAAGCTAGGATATTTGCAGAATTATATAACAAACTTATTTGAAGACAACCAATCAGCAATCGCCCTCACCAAAAACCCAATTAATCATGCTTGATCAAAGTATATCGATATTCAGCACTACTTTATTCGAAAGAAAGTTGAATCAAAGGTGATAGATATTGTCTATATGGTGACAGATGAAATGATCACTGATGCATTAACCAAGCCACTTGCGCGACCAAGACTTGAAACATTGATCACAAAAATGGGCTTATGTAACTAACCTTCTAAAACTTTTATGTTCTTTATCACATCATTCTTATTACTCAAGTAGTATTTTATATATAATTATTTACAGTAAATGTACTTCATGGATGCCATTCATGATGTACAGTTGAACATTTTTTTTTATTCTTTTATTTTTATTCATTTATTTTTATCAAGATATATCAAGCAGGGGGAGTGTTGTAATTATTAGCTTATTATATCTCTCTCCCATCAATAATTGATTGTTACATCACTCAATTGTGGCTTAGATGATCTTTGTTGTATCGACCAATCATATTTTAGCATTAATAAATATACGCATATTGGCTTCATAAGCCAGTGCACTATTTACTCCAAAAACACACATTCGAAGATCAAATTTCAACATCCTTTGGTGATATCATTGAGTTTTCTAAAACTAGTATATATTCTTGGAGCAAAGGTTCCAAGTTCTAGTCTTTTCTTTAGTATAATAATATTTGGAAATTTCTATAGACTACTTGTTTCAACTACTATTCCTTCTTTAACTATATTGTTAATTTCTTCTTTATTAGAAAAATATTTCTAAATAGTTCATATTCATAATAACTAATTTGTATTCATACCAGTTTACCTTTATTTGTATTTGGATAACTGCAATATATATTTACCCAATAGTATTTTATTTATATAAAGCCTTAGTTCATATATTATCAGTTTGTATTTGTTAATAGATTCATACCTAGGACATATTTAGTTTGTATACATTTTATTTTGTTATTCTGAGATATTCTGTTTATGGTTTTTAGTAAAATAGCTTATAAATTAGTTAAAGTTTTATTAATTTATTTAAAAGAGTTCTTTTCAAGAAATATAGTTCACATACTTGTTAACTAACTATAAATTAAAAGAATATATATCTAAGTTAGCTGCTAACAGATTTCATACTGAATCTTGTTTCTGAAATAAAGGCTGCATATAAACTACCCTTATAATAGCATCTACCAACATAATATTAAACTTCCCAGATCATATAGCTATAGCTATATTTATATTATAATCTTGAGTAACTATATTAGTTTTTCTACCAAGTGCTTTAGAATGTATAGGAATATCAGTAATGTTATACTACTTCAAGTATATAAAATAGTAAATGTTTTTTTCATATTTGATCTTAAATAGCATTCAAACTTGAGTAAAAAAGATATTTGTCTATACCTTGCTGCTTTTTGAAATTTTTGCTTATAAGATTATATAAAACAACCCAATTATATTATAGAGTTCTATAGAACTGTAAATAATAGTAAATTATTTGATGAAATATATCTGGTAATTGCTCCATTTAGTAATATAGATTACAGACTTCAATAGACAGAGAAGTATATACTGTAATCTATTTAGAATAAAAAAATTATATTTGTTTCCAATATTTACAGTTTGTAGATTGAATAAATAAACTAATGGACTTACTATTAGACTTACTAGTGAATTTGAAGGTTTTAGAAGGTTTTTCCTATTTACACAATGATGATATCTTTTTCTAATAAACCCAAGATTGTGAAAAAAGATTTAAATAGCAAGTTCAAAGTTACTTATATTGAATATTTTTAAGGCCTTATTAATGTGAATTTTAGAAATTATGCTATTTAGATATCAGTAATTTTCAGTAATTGAAGATCTGGTATCTATAGACTTATTATCACTAGTCGATATTTGGTCAAGCTTATCTTTAAGTACTATTCTATATTCTACAAACTTGATCACTTGGAGGAGAGGGTCTCACTTATTTATTTACTAATATAGTGTTTTAACTTTAATGTAATATTAGTGTTTGATTATTTCTATGTTAGCATTATCTAGTATACTAAATCTTTTAGTTAACTCTAAAATATGCTGAAGTGAATGTAATTTCAGGAAGTTTAGAGAACTTGGCAATATCTCTATAAACAGTTCTTTTAAGTTATTAAACTAAGATAATAGTGCATCTTGATTTATAAGTATTTTTTCAGTCTGAATCGATACAGAGATATAGAAATACTATTTGACAAAACATGCAAGACATTCAATAACCTTAGACAATAATAAAAGGCCTCTCATACATAGGATAAAAATTTATAAAAATAGATAAAATATTAATAATATATTTGAGAACTTCTTAATCAATTTCTAGAATAATAATAAATATGTCCTTATTAATTATTAGTATTCAGCTGCCATTATCTAAGATAAATAGAAAATTCTCTTACTGAATTTTCTAAGTTCAGAATACCTTGGAACAAGATGGATGTAAAGATTTAGTTCAAGTATTAATTGATTTGCTATATACGAACTATAACTTTATCTAATGATTTCCAGAGTTAAATTAACAAGATGTTCCCAGATACCTTTTTTAATTTGATGAAGTATGTTAAGTATAATTATAGAGTAAATGTTCATAGAGGGTAGTTCTTACAAAACATTCTAGATAAATTAATTAAATGGAAATAAGATTTATAAATAGAAATGTTCAGAGCAAATTTCATTTCTAACCATACTTAAATATATACTTTTTACCCTTTTAGTCTATATTTCTGCAGAAGTCTCTCAGCATTTTGGTTATTACTCTTTGAAATACTCTTAGATATACTTATAATTATTTTTTTCATTTCAGTGACTCTTTATAGATAGTATTTTTCATTAAGACAAGAAAATTTATCCTTAGAAGCTATATACACTAGGCAGGTATAGTTTGTACAAACTAGGCATATCAAATATACTTCTGGATAGTCAGCTATAAATAATATAACTACTGGATAATAATCATAAAATCTACTATCTGGTCTACACATAATGATATCACTAAAAATTTATTTATATTTAATAATTAATGATAAATTTTATTGAAGAAAAAGAAAATTAAAGTATATGAACTAAAAACTTATCTCTTTCTTGCTTCAATAAGGCTTTCAAGAACCCATGCCATATATTTATGATATAGAATTACCTTTGCTTTACAAAAAATCTCTATCTTAGTCTCTTTCAGTATTTCCTCAAGAACTGGAAAATATACAATTACCAGAAATGCATTTTGGAAATATATTTGCTAAATATGTTTTAGTATGTTGCTAATCAATATGTATAGTGAGTACATTTTGGTACATCTGAGCAGATTGCAATGTATCTGGTCCATTTCAAGCAATACTGGGACTACAGTTGCACTAGCAGGAAGTTAATCTACAAACTATAAAAGGAAAGAGTAACTTAATAATAATCCATAGATAATTAATTATTATTTATAAACTGAAAAGAAGAAGTGTAAATATTATTTATTACCTGAGTCTCTTACTAAAAATTACTCTAATAAATCTTTAAGTATTGATGAGTTCCTGAACTACATCAGAAAAATGATTAATTAATTCATAAACTATTTTATTAAGAGCTGCAAACTATTTTACTAAAAGCTACAAACAAAATAGCCACAGATATGGATACTGGTCATAGACTATAAACTATTATTAGCGAATAGCTGTAAACTACTCTAGAACTCTGCTAAAATAATATCATAAACTACAAACATCTCTAGAATAATATTATAAACTACAAACTAGCTAGAACAGCCTGTAAACAGTCTGCAAACAGTCTATAAGTATGGATACTAGTTATAGATTATAAACTGAAAATAGTTTCCTGATATAAAGTGTTTCTTCACTTTGAAAACTATATCATTCTCAAAAGAAGAATTTGATATTAATTTTTATATCACAGTAAGAGAATTCTGAAAAAAACAACTCTTGTAGCCTAGTCTAAGTCTCAGACTTGTTCATAATAGTGAAAACTTTGCTGTAAAAGGGCTAAATAAATAGTAGAACATAAGTATTCATTGTAAGCTATACTTGTATATATAAAAAGATTTGGAGTATATATACTATTTCTTGTTTTACTATCATATCTAATAGTTTCATTATTTCTCTAGAGTTTGTGAATTAGATAGAGCTATCTACTATTGAAATTTGTTCATTTGCAAAAGCACCAAGTAGACTATCTATAGTTATTTAGGATATATTCTCATTTCAGAATAACAGCTCTATAAGCTAAATTTTATCTTTGTACTTCTAAAGGTATAGAGAATTGTTCACATCAGACTCAAGTACCCATTGGAGTTTTTCTATAAACTCACTGTATTGTATATATACTTTCTCACTATTAAAAACTATACTATCAGTTGGTTTATAGACAATGTAACCAGTTGGTTTATTGTTAGTTATTGGTTTGTAAATGATAAAATCAGTTACAGTTGGCTTGTTGTCAATAGTAGTTAGTTCACTGTCAATGGTAGTTGATTCATAGATAACATCAGTTATAGTTGGCTTACTGTCAATAATAGTTAGTTTATAGATGACATCAATTGTAATTAGTTTGCTATTAATAACTAGTTATATATATTTAATCTTGTTGAAATTATTAGCTTATTATATCTCTCCCATCAATGATCAATCGTTACATCACTCAATTGTGGCTTAGACAATCTTTATTTTATATCGACCAATCATAATTTAGCATTAATAAATATATGCATATTGGCTTTATAAGTCAGTGCACTCTTTTACTCCAAAACACACATTCGAAGATCAATTATTTTAACAGATTATGAGCCCCGAGCCGCTCAAATTGCAGCTTGACAACCTGAGATCTATGCAATCATCTATGCAATTATAGCAGTTGTAACTGTGATTACAGTAAGCATTTATTTAACATTGTAAACAATGTGTCAAACAATGCGATAAATAATGCGACAAATGACACCGCAATAAAGCAATGTGATAAACAACACGTAATGATATAGCATTCAACGACATAACGAAATGGATAATCTATACACATCATCGTCGTCAGCAACAAGATCGACAAGATTGCAGTCTAAATCAAAAACAGACAACAGATATCAACCCTCTGATGATGACGACGAAGGATTGGATGGCAACCATCAGAGTAATATTGCATTTAGCCTCGATCGACAGGAACAGATGGCTATAATGTTCAGAAATCAAGAAGATAAATTAGACATACTGGCAACCCTAATAGGCAAATTGATGGCAAAAATCGACAAAACAAACACATCACCTAGTGCACCAACCAATCAGAATGCAGCTACAGAAGGCAACATGCCACAAAGACAATCACCATCACCATCACCAACAACATCAACAAAGCTTAACAATCTGGCGAAGGAGTACCTGAGATCGATCAATAAATTCGATGGATCAGGAGGCACACCCAGATTGTTTGATTATTTTGATACCGTAGAGCAATTTATCACTAGTGCTAATCTATTAGTACAAAAGGAGGAAGTTAACGCAGCAATCAGTAAAATTACAGGTAATGCTAGAATGTGGTTATGGAGGCATATGAACACATCGGGAGAATTTGATTCATGGAATGAGCTTAAAGAGGCTATGATGCAAAAATATACACTAATGGAACAATTATTATGAATGTACGATAAGCTTGCGATGATGAAGCAAAAAGGATCAATCAAAGATTATAATGACACGTTTAACCAAATTATGGTACAAATCGAGGACATGACTGATACAGAAGCTATACCGCAATATCTCCGGGGTCTAAGCCCCAGGTACCAGGAATTAATACTTGCACAGGAGAATATGCTGACAACACTGGAGGCTTTACAACTCGTATGCATCAGATTCGACTCAGATAGTAAACAAAGGTGTGATGAAGCCCACGCGATAGACTGAGGCGGCTACCGAGGCGGTGACTAAGGTGGCTACCAAGGCAGCGACCGAGGCAGCTACCAAGGCAGCAGTCATGATAACCGAGGTGAAAGCGCTGGATGAAGCTGAGGCTATAACAATGATAGTGGAAATGCTGGACAAAGCCGAGGCTATAATAACGATAACAGAAACAATCGAGGAGGTCATCATAATGACTGAGGTGGCGATCGCGGAGCCAATCGAGGCGGGAATTTTTGGGGACACTCTTGGAAATGTTACATCTGTGAGGGAGAACACAGAATATTTCAATACAACAAATTCAACAATTGGGTAAAAACCAAAAAAGAAAAGACTAAACCAAGAGCTGAAGCAAACCTGGCGATCGGTGCTATCATTGATTCGGGCACCACACAATATATATTCAACCAATTGGAGATTTTCGAGATGGTGGCTGAGCACGATGGCTTGGTCACATATGCAGGGAACAAGAAATTACATGCGACGCACGTTGGGACAATTGAGCTCGACGATGAGCTGAAATTACGGGATGTCTTATATATACTGGAGATCACCAGAAATTTAATATCTGTACGAGCATTGATACATGATGGAAATGACATAACTTTTAAGAGTGATGGATCAGTAATTAAAATTGGCATGGATCATGAAGAAGTCAAAATCAGACAGGCCAATGGTGACCTATTTCATTTATCGACATCACCAGAGCCAGAGCTAGAAGCAAACATCGCCAATTCCAAGATTGCAAACATCGCCAATTCCAAGATTGATGACTATACATTATAGCATCACAGGCTGGGCCATCTGGGCCGAAATACTCTGCAATCAATCAATAAATTTGTCACAGGGCTCGGAGATGTGCAGCTTTCAACCGGACAAATCGAAATATGCGCCGGGTGTAAATATGTGAAGTCGCACCGCAAGCTGTTCGGACATGTGAAAAATTGATCGATGGAGCCTATCGGAAGGGTGCACTCAGATCTGTGCAGGCCAATGCCCATGCTATCAGTCAATGGAGCAAAATATATATTAACATTCATCGATGACACCACTCACTATGTTATAACATATTTTATAGATAACAAAAGTGATACATTTGATCAATTCCGGACATTCAAGGTGTTTGCTGAGACACAATCGGGCCGAAAACTGAAGATTCTTTGGTCAGATGGAGGAGGAGAGTATGTAAATACCGAGATGCGCGAATTTTTAATCAAAAACGGAATTCATTATGAAATGATGATGCTGGACACGCTGCAACAAAACAGTGTAGCCGAACAATATAACCGGACATTGATGGAGTTAATCCGGGCAGTTAAAATTACTGCCGACATACCTGACGAACTTTGGGCCAAACTTGCTGCAAGTGCTATATATTTACACAACCGATTGCCAATGCGAGCCAATAAGAAGAGTGCTTCACCATTTGAATTATGGCATGGTTACAAGCCTGATATCAGTAACTTGCCCATCATATGAGCTGATGCATATATGCATATTCGCAAGGGAAAAAGGTCGAAACTGGTGCCCCGATTCAAAAAGCTTAAAATGATTGGCTATCATGATGAAAAGAAGGCATATAGGCTCTGAGATCTAACCAATAGGAAGATAGAGATCAGCCATGACATCACATTTGATGAATCTATTATATTAAAATCCCCAACAATTATCAATTCAGAAGATCGAGAATATGTCATTGAAGTGATCATTGGAGAATGCAAGATTAATGAAAAAAGGCAATATCTGGTTAAATGGCTAGGCTATGATGATGACAACAACACCTGGGAGCCAATCGAACAATTGATCGACACTAAAGCTCTACAAATTTAGCAAGATCGCATGTCAGAAGCTAATTTAATTGAATTGACTGATGACCCAATGACCTACAAGGAGGCAATTTCTCTGCCTAATACAAAGCTTTGAGAGAAAGTGATCAATCAAGAGCTTAAATCACTTAAGAATAATGACACATGGATGATTGTACCTGAGGTGCCTGCAGGATGCAAACTGATTGGATGCAGATGGGTATTTAAAAAGAAACTCAACACTGATGGATCAGTTGCCAGGTACAAAGCGAGATTAGTTGCCAAGAGATATTCACAACAGCAAGGAATTGATTATGATGAAACATTTGCTCCCATGGCGAAATTCATATCAATCAGGGTACTTCTATCGATCGGAGCAGTCCTAAACTTAGAAATTCACCAAATGAATGTAAAAACTGTGTTCCTGAATAGCGATCTTGATGAAGAGATCTACATGATGGTATCTGAAGGAATCGACCAATCAGAGCTGTTACCGAGAGCTGTGTATAAGCTTAATTGATCACTGTATAGACTAAAGCAATCACCTCGTATATGGAATCAGAAGATCGACAACTACCTCAACCAATCAAATTTTACAAGACTACAATCAGATCACAGCATTTATCTAAGAAAAAGATAAGACGATCAATCGCTGATAATTATTGCCATATATGTCAACGATCTACTAATTCTGGCTGATTCGATGGAAACGATGAACAAATTCAAGGCGGAACTTAGCAACACATTTGATATGATGGACTGTGGTGAAATTAAACATTTTTTGGGTATTTGAGTCATGCATGATCGAAAAACACACATGATCACAATTGATCAAAGTTACTTTGCCAATCAAATTATTACAAGATTTAATATGACAGATGCTAAGCTAATCAGTACACCCCTTGATCCATCTATTCAACTCAAAGCTGAAGGAGGAAAATCCGTAGACCAAAGTCTATTTAGACAAATGATCAGTAGCATAATGTACCTGATGATCAGGATGAGACCTGATCTAGCTGCTGCTGTCAGCATCATCAGTCAATTTTCGGCCAATCCAATGCAAGAACATCACCATGCCCTCAAACGATTATTAAGATATATTAAAGGAACAGCCAATTATAAGCTGTGCCTTGGATGTGATCAGGATCTAAGACTGATCGGTTTCAGTGATGCTAACTGGGGAGAAGACATTAACACACGACGATCAACCACAGGCTATATTTTCAACCTATCAGGAGGAGCCATCAGCTAGTCAAGCAAATGCCAACCAACTGTTGCCCTATCAACAATTGAGGCAGAATATATGGCATTAGCACATGCGATGAAAGAAGCCATTTAGCTACACACCCTATTGGATGAGCTAGGATATTTGCCTAATTGTGCAACAACCTTATTTGAAGACAACCAATCAGTAATCGCCCTTGCCAAAAATCCAATTAATCATGCTTGATCAAAGCATATTGACATTCAGCATTACTTTATTTGAGAGAAAGTTGAATCAAAGGTGATAGATATCATTTATATAGTGACAGATGAAATGATTACCAATGTATTAACTAAGCTACTTGCACAACCAAGACTTGAAATATTGATCACAAAAATGGGCTTATATAACTAACCTTTTTTATTCAAAAATTTTTATTTCCTTTACTATGTCATTCTTATCACTCAAGTAGTATTTTACATATAGTTATTTGCAGTAAATGTACTTCATGAATGCCATTCATGATATACAGTTGAACATTTTATTTTTTATTCTTTTATTTTTATTTATTTATTTTTTATTTATTTTTATCGAGATATGTCAAGCAGGGAGAGTGTTGAAATTATTAGCTTATTAAATCTCTCCCATCAATGATCGATCGTTATGTCACTCAATTGTGGCTTAGACAATCTTTGTTTTGTATCGACCAATCATAATTTAGCATTAATAAATACACGCATATTGGCTTCATAAGCCAGTGTGCTCTTTTACTTCAAAACATACATTTGAAGATCAATTATTTTAACAAATCTGAATATCTGAAGTATATAGACTTGATAATCACTTATATACTAGTGTAGTATAGTTGGTAGATGGTAATGACTAAAAATCATAGTTTTGATATCTTGTTTTATTAATATAGACTATTGTAAAATCTTTAAAGTTTTAATGAACTAGAATATTCTTATTTATAGAAGGTTCAGCTTTTTAGCTTTTGAATGAATATTAAGTATAGATATTATATTTTTCAAAGGTATATTGAGCAAGGCTTGAGGTGGATTTAAATCTCTGATTGTAGAAGATATAAAAAAGCTTCATATTAATTATAAAGTTTAGGAAACAAATACTATAAGTAAAGATATTATTTAGCAAAATACTATAATGTTTATGTTTTGTTTGCCAAATGTAAAAGACTAAATAAGAGTGTTTGTATATATATTCCAAAAAGGCAAGAGTATAAATATAGTCATTTTGTATTCATAAGGTTAAACTAGAGGTTTCTAAGAAATGAAAACAAGATTCATAAATACCCAAAATGTTATGAATACTCAAAATAGAGTATGACAGAGTATAATGCCTTGAATTTTGATTGGCTCAGTTAAAATCAAATGGCATATTTGTTTTTACATATCCCTTTATTGTATTCACTTGTTATTTATTATACTTTCTTATTTATTAAGCTTTTTTATTCTACAAAATATTTTCTGTAATATTTTTTTATCTACCAACTTCACTGAACTAGCCAAACTTTCAGCAATGATCTCAGATATAAAAAGGTATCATTTTCCCTATTTTCTCATAATAAAAAAAAAATAAAAAAAATCTAAAAAACAAAAACAAAAAAAAACTATCCAAAAATAAAATTCCTTATAAGCTTCTCTAGTACTCTATCAAAAGGATACTAATATCTTAATAGTCAGGACCAGGGCTGGGAAATCTGTGCTGAAGTTCATAAACAAGTCTGCACTGAAGTCTATAAACAAGTCTGTACCAAAGTCTATAAATGAGTCTATGCCAAAGTCTATAAATGAGTTTGCACTGAAATCTATAAATAAAGCTAGGCCTTTGGAAAATGCATCCAAGACTTAAGATAAAGAAGTCTCTAAAGACTGTGGTGGCACCTTGAACAAATCCCAATAATCTCACAAAGGTATTGAGGACTCTGACAGGTACAAAATAACCAAATGGCTATGAAAACATAAAATCATTAAAGAAGTTTCTGATGAAGACTATAGAAGTACCTTGAACAAACCCCAATGATCTCATAGAGATATCAGGGACTCTGACAGGTATAAAACAACTAAATACTCATAAAACTAAGAAATCTTTGATAAGAATAAGGATAGATATAGCCAAGACAAAGTCTTTAAAGAAGACTGTGACATATTGAATAAATGCTAACAATCTTACAGCATTGTTGGGGACTCTGAAAAGTATAAAACAACCAAATATTCACAGCACCATAAAATTATTGATAAAGATGGAGATAGGCTAAATTCAGCTAAATGCCAAAGTGTTAGGAAGTCTCTGATAAAGATAGTGGAAATAATTACCAATAATGGAATAAAGGCTCTAGGGACAACAAATGTCAACAATAGTATTACAAACCCTCTAGAGATATAGATAAATACTAAATCAAGTATAATTTGTTTAGCAATTGCTCAGACAATGCTTTATTAAATAGCAATAATAATATAGAGAGTAAGAGTGATGGTAATGAGAGTAAAAGCAAGAGCAAGAACAGAGGTAATAGTAATACAAATATATGAAAATATAGTAGGCTTGAAAAGAGGAACATATCTAGACTTATAAATATATACTCAAACAAGAGCATTAGAACTACCACCAGTTTGAATAAGAATGCAAACATGTCTAAGTTCACAAACAAGAAATCTGATAGCAGCAATTTCATATTAACTCTTAAGGTTAGTGAGGAAGAAATAAAATTGCTTTTGATGGAAGTCATAAAGCAAATTTCAAAGAAAGCTAAATTAAAAAGAAAAAAAAAAACATATGTCATATTATGTTACTTATTAATTATATGTACAATTTGTTTTTTATTAATAATTCATGTATATCTAACAATTTCAAATTTATTTTACATTATTAGTTCAAGTTTACTAGTCAGCAAACTCTGTATAAACTACAAGATTTTTGATGTGAAATGAAGAACTATCATATAAAAGCTTATCTAGCATCTTTTCTTTAAAGATCTATTTCCCAATTGTAATGATAAAAATGATGGCATTATTATGAAAATTCTGGAAGATTTCAATCTTTATAAGAATGATGAATATAGCAAGATTTATACTATGGTAATTTGATTTGTTAATAATAGTTTCAATAATTCCCTTTCTGGTTTACAAACTCATTCATAACTTATTTATATAGATTACCTATTAAATAACTATATTGTACTCCTACATTCATGAGATTTTTGAAAAAAATTCAATTACATATTTGAGAACATCAAGTTCCCTATAAAAATGGTCCTTTCTAAAGTAGTATGCCTTTGTCAAGATGCTATTCAGTATTTGAGATAAGATAACAAATTTATATATAATAAGGATTAGTCAGAAAAGTATATAAATTCTTTTACCAGCAACTACATTAAATGATCTCTATATTGCATGCTATTTAGTAAGAAACTATAGTTTGTTAGAGTAGTAGAGCCTGGCAAGAATATCAATTATCATACACTTGCAGTTATTGCTATATTTATAAGTATTTTTCTATCAACATTTTGATATTTTATGAAAACTTGTTTTATGAACTCTTTTCTGATTATATCTTTATCTTTTTTGATTATATATCCAGCTTGAATATATTATATAGCCCAAATCTCATCTGTAAACTTTTAACAAGAAAAAATACAAGAAAATATATCTCAAACATTAGAAAAATAGTTAATTAATCTACAAACTATTTTACTAAGAGCTGTGAACTATTTTACTAAAAGTTATGAACAAAATAGCTATAAACATAGATGCTAGTTATAGACTATGAACTATTATTAGCAAACAGCTATGAACAGCTATATATGAACTACTCTAGAACTCTACTAGAACAATATTACAAACTATAAACTAGCTAAAACAGCCTGTGAACAGCCTATAAACAGCCTATAAGCATGGATGCTAGTCATAGACTACAAACTGAAAATAGTTTCCTAATATATAGTAGATATATCCAAGAGTAATGGCTGGGTTTTTCTAGTGGTATTGGTTCTATCTGTTGAAATTTGATCTTCGAATGTGTGTTTGGAGTAAAGAGCGCACTGGCTAATGAAGCCAATATGTGTGTATTTATTAATGCTAAATTATGATTGGTCGATACAAACAAAGATCATCTAAGTCACAATTGAGTGACATATGATCGATCGTTGATGCATCGATCATTGATAGGAGAGATATAATAAGCTAGTAATTACAACACTCCCCCTACTTGATATATCTCGATAAAATAAATAAATAAAAAATAAAAGAATAAAAATAAAGTGTTCAACTGTACATCACAAATGTCATCCATAAAGTACATTCACTGCAAATAATTATATATAAAATACTACTTGAGTGATAAGAATGACGTAATAAAGAACATAAAATTTTTAAAGAAATAATGTTAGTTACGTAAGCCCATTTTTGCGATCAACATTTCAAGTCTTGGTCGCACAAGTGGCTTGGTTAATGCATCAGCTATCATTTCATCTATCGCCATATAAACGATGTCTATCACCTTTGATTCAACTTTCTCTCGAATAAAGTGATGCTGAATGTCAATATACTTTGATCGAGGGTGATTAATTGGATTTTTGGTGAGGGCAATTGCTGATTGGTTGTCTTCAAATAAGGTTGTTGCACAATTCGGCAAATATCCTAGCTCATCCAATAGGGTGCATAGCTAAATGGCTTTCTTTGTCGCATGAGCTAATGCCATATATTCTGCCTCAGTTGTTGATAGGGCAACGGTTGCTTGGCGTTTGCTTGACCAGCTGATGGCTCCTCCTGATAGGTTGAAAATATATCCTGTGGTTGATCATCATGTGTTAATGTCTCCTCCCCAGTTAGCATCACTGAAACTGATCAGTCTTAGATCCTAATCGCGTCCAAGACACAGCTTATAATTGGCTGTTCCTTTAATATATCTCAATAATCGTTTGAGAGCATGGTGATGTTCTTGCATTGGATTGGCCGAAAATTGACTGATGATGCTGACAGCAGCAGCTAGATCAGATCTCATCCCGATCATCAGGTACATTATGCTGCCGATCATTTGTCTGAATAGACTTTGGTCTGCGGATTTTCCTCCTTCAGCTTTGAGTTGAATGGATGGATCAAGGGGTGTACTGATTGGCTTGGCATCCGTCATGTTAAACCTTGTAATGATTTGATTGGCGAAGTGGCTTTGATCAATTGTGATCATGTGTGTTTTTCAATCGCGCATGACTCGAATACCTAAAAAATGTTTAATTTCACCACAGTCCGTCATATCGAATGCGTTGCTAAGTTCCGCCTTGAATTTGTTTATCGTTTCCATCGAGTCAGCCAGAATTAGTAGATCGTCGACATATATGGCAATAATTATCAGCGATTGATATTGATCATCTTGTCTTCTCCTTAGATAAATGCTGTGATCTGATTGTAGTCTTGTAAAATTTGATTGGCTGAGATAGTTGTTGATCTTCTGATTCCACATACGAGGTGATTGCTTTAGTCCATACAGTGATCGATTGAGCTTACACACAGCTCTCAGTGACAGCTCCGATTGGTCGATTCCTTCAGGTACTATCATGTAGATCTCTTCATCAAGATTGCTGTTCAGGAACGCAGTTTTTACGTCCATTTGGTGAATTTCTAAGTTTAAGGTTGCTCCGATCGATAAAAGTGCCCTGATCAACGTGAATTTCGCCACAGGAGCGAATGTTTCATCATAATCAACTCCTTGCTGTTGTGAATATCCCTTGGCCACTAATCTTGCCTTGTACCTGGCAACCGATCCATCAGTATTGAGTTTCTTTTTAAATACCTATCTGCATCCAATTGGCTTGTGTCCCTCAGGCACCTCAGGTACAATCATCCACGTGTCATTATTCTTAAGTGATTTAAGCTCTTGATTGATCGCTTCCTCCCAAAGCTTTGTGTCAGGCAGAGAAATTGCCTCCTTGTAGGTCATTGGGTCATCGGTTAATTCAATTAAATTAGCTTCTGACATCCGATCTTGCCAAATTTGTAGAGCTTCAGTGTCGATCAATTGTTCGATTAGCTCCCAGGTATTGTTGTCATCATCATAGCCTAGCCATTTAACCAGATATTCCCTTTTTTCATCAATCTTGCATTCTCCAATGATCGCTTCGATGATGTATTCTTGATCTTCTGGATTGACAATTGTTGGGGATTTTAATATAATAGATTCATCGAATGTGACGTCAGGGCTGATCTCTATCCTCCTATTGGTTGAATCCCAGAGCCTGTACGCCTTCTTTTCGTCGTGATAGCTAATCATTTTAAGCTTTTTGGATTGGGGCGCCAGTTTTGACCTTTTTCCCTTGCAAATATGCATATACGCGTCAGCCCATATGACGTGCAAGTTACTGATATCAGGCTTGTGACCATGCCATAATTCAAATGGTGAAGCACTCTCCTTATTGGCTCGCGTTGGCAATCGGTTGCGTAAATATGTAGCACTTGCAGCAAGTTCCACTCAAAGTTCGTCAGGTATGCCGGCAGTAATTTTAACTGCCCAGATTGACTCCATCAATGTCCAGTTATATCGTTCGGCTACACTGTTTTGTTGCGGCATGTCCGGTGTCGTCATTTCATGATGAATTCCGTGTTTGATTAAAAATTCGCGCATCTTGGTGTTTACATACTCTCCTCCTCCATCTGATCGGAGAATCTTGAGTTTTCGGCCCGATTGCATCTCGGTGAATGCCTTGAATGTCCAGAATCAATCAAATGTATCACTTTTGTTATTGTGATGGACTAAAATATATTAACGGCGAAATACTCGGAATTGAGTAAGTGCAGAAAATACGTTTCAAGGGTCTTAGCGGTTTATACAGTAGCATCTTAAGAAGGGTGTCAATGTAGGTGTTTAACTAGCAAGAATTATGTGTGATCGATCGAATAAAGTGTATCTTGTTAGAATCTCAAAACTATCCAATTGCTTACTCCTTAAGTAAGGCTTTAGTATCCCTTGGGTTGTCTGTTATAAGCTTCCCTAGCTTGTTGCAGTCCGAATTTTATTGATAATTACGAGAGGGGTATTTATACAAATTGCTAAGTAATAAAATAATAGAATAATAAGGTGGCGTGATGAGCTAAAAATAAAAGGGGGTGAATGCTTGTTCAGAATCTAAACTGTCGTTCAGAATCTAAACTCTCATTCAGAATCTAAACTGTCGTTCAGAATCTAAACAGTCGTTGGTCCGCGGAATTATACAATTCGCGATTTGGAAATTGATAATATAAATGTAGGAATATACTACTCTAACTAAGAAATATACTAAGTAAAGTAGTGCTGCGGCACAAATACGTTTTCGAGCAATTCAATGTAATAAAAATATTTCCGTCACATCTCCTCCCTATATGAGAAATTGCGTCTGCACATATTTTCTTACACATAACTAAATCTATGTTGTCATCGTTCAGCATTCTCGGCAGTGTGAATTGGAGGGAGCTAATAAAATAAGCTCCTCTGGTCGCGAGTTAAGTACAAGTCTCCGAAATTGGTCGTGACGAGCGTAGCGTAGTCACTGGGTCTTTAGTTAAATCTGTCAGTTAAATTCGTCGAAGTCATCCAAAAATATAAGAAAATACTACTCTTGATAAGGATAATACTAAGTAAAGAAGTGGCTCGTCATGTTTCTATGAACAAACGACTTCTGGGATATTTCGAATAAATAATAAAGGGGATAATAATAAAATACGATGCAAATAAATGAAATAAGTGTCCATCAAAGATTGCCAGGTAATAAATGATGCAATAATGTCTGATCTGAATAAAATACTGAACTGATAAATGAAATATGTCAGGGAAAATGGAAATAAATACGTCAGGGAAAATGGAAATCGATCAAACGCATTATTGTTCAATGTAATAATAATAAAAAGGGGATGAAATTGATCAAGTGCATCATTGTTCGATGCACAGAATGAAAATCAATCGAAAATAAAATAAATGAAAATAATAATAATTGTTCGATGAATAAAATAACTGATGTAACTGTGACGACTGAATAAAATAGACTCCGGGATGTCGAAATATTTAAAAAAAAAGGAATATATAACTGAAGACTGTGCTCGCTCTTCCTTTTTCAAAATCTCCTAAATCTTCCACATGTCATCGTTGATCTTGCCCTCTATGCTGATTTGTCCAGATATATACGTATGTCTGTGGTACACGGGTACGTCTGTTCTGGATTCGTTCAGTCATTCGGTCATTCTAGATTCGTAGTGCTCGACTTGCTCGTTTCGGTCGTTCTGACTTTTCTTTCGTTTTTCATCGCAAAGATCTTGCTAGAATCTTCAAGGATCTCTCCGTGTGGTGCGCGTGTGAGTCATACTACTGATTTCGGTACGTAACTCAAGATTTTACCATATGCGGTGGTCGCGGTGCATTCCTTGCATGATTCGTTTTGTTTACGCCTAGGGGTAGGTCGGGTGATTCTAACGTTTTGTTTATCCACGAAGCTTGTTTTCGGGCACGAGCTGATTCGTCAAGTCTATTTTTCTCCGTTCTAACTCTCAGGTCATTCGGGTGTGGATCGGGTCCTCAGTCGGGGGTCCTGGCTTTCTGTGTGAGCTCATTCGACGCTGATGATCTGAACTAATTTATTGATTGTTCGCTAGGGTTATTGGTGGAACAAGGTGAGTGATTCGGGCAGGTGTGTGCACATGTGTGTCGTACTTGTCTGAATGCTGCAGTTGTCGGTCTTGCTGAATCTCGCCATGAGGTGTCCTGGCTTCTGGGGGCATGGGATTCGCGCGTGATTCCGTTTCTGAGCTTGGTGACTTGCTTTCTTTCAGCGATTCGTTTCTTGGCTGGGGAAGGTATGTCTTTGTAAGCTTCGTGGCTGAATCTCATCATATGTCTAGCTTCTCTTGTTATCCGATTTTGTCTGTTCTCTTCGACAAGGGTTGTCTTGCTTGCTTGAGTCAGCAATGAGATGTCTCTTTCTAGCCTGGGTAAGTCTTTGGAGTCGCGCCGAGATTCGGGTCTGGGTGGTCAGGGGTGGACTATTCTGGGTCGTGAGATTTCGGGTTGTTCTTGCGCATGATTCCGTCAGGTATAAGAGTGGGGTCCTGACATCTCTGTCTTTCTTACAAGATCTCCAAAAAGTCTTCTAATTCACACACTACTCCTTTCCCATATACTTTTACTATGACTTTGCAGTGTCAACAATATCCAATTACTTCTGTCCTTGGCAAGCATTGCCAGGATGATAACGAGGTTGTCTGCGAAACTCCTCTGGGTTTTTGGGATGCGGATTCTGAGGACGTCGATGATAAGCATCCTCCCAAGCATCGATGGGTTGGTAAGTATCTGATCAATTAGAAGTCTGCTTGATCACCAATGATTTCTTTTCTTATGACTTTGCTATGTATTTTAATCTTCTAGCACCTCTGGCTACTTCTGGTGAGGTCATCCGCGAAACTCCTCCAGGGTTTTGGGATGAAGCAGCCTGGTATTATGAACCAGACTTGACTCCTAGTCCTGTGGCAAGTCCAGATTTTGAATGTGAAGAAGAGAAGGAAGAAGAGGTCGAAGCAGCTATTGCGGCGAGTCTTGATTTCAACGATGATGATGACGACGATGGTGTGGCAACTCAGCTGCTCCCAGTTGACGAGGGCTTTGATGCAAATGCAACGCTATATCCTGGTAGGTACTGCAGTAGGTGGAAATCTTCCTGAAGTATTTTCATTTACTAACGGTTTTCTTCTGCTATGTTTTTCTTATGTAATTAGAACTGTCTCAAAATCCGGCAACTTCTGAAGAATATTCGGATTCTTTTGGGGTTGAAGTCTTGAATTCGATCAATTCAAGCATTCTGGTCTCAACTCCTGGATCGTCGAGTCCTTCGGGGTCATCAGATAAGGAGAATGAGCCTCCTGAAGTTGTTGACGGGTAAGTATCTTCTTCTTCAATAATTTTGTCAGGATTGAGAATTCCTATTAATTTCTATATAATTCTTTTCAACAGGGACAAGAGCGAAGTTCCTGGGTCTCCAGCAGATTCTTCTGATGGATATTGGACTCCAGTGAGGGCTATCCGAAGCTGGCACGCTCCAGGGAGTCCTTCTCTTGTTCGTGCTGTTCTGTTTGATTCTGCTGAGGAGAGCGACGAGTTCCCAGAGATTGATCAAGTTGGTCGCTCATCCAAGTAAGTAATATGATTTTTGCTGAGTTTGTCCAGAGAGAGAATTCCTAATAAATTCTATAGGTTTCTCATGATTAATAAACATTTTTAAAATTATTCTTCTTCTGTCTAGAAGTCAACCTAAGTAGATGGCCGTCCATTGCTTTGTCTTCCTCCAAGGGTTTCTGCGAGGTACGTCCATCTGTCTGTCAATTGTTCTAGTGTCCAATGTCTTTTCTATTCGGGCTTATCATGTCCGGGACCTGATCTAGTCAGTGATCCGAGGATGTATGTTCTTATCAAACTACATGCCGAATATCTTTTGATGCTGATAAATATCTTTCTCCTGCGATTGTAGGTCCAATCGTCATTTGATCATTTTATTCTTCCTCCAGGGCGGGCGTCAGTGGTCCATATGGTCATTTCCTATAGCACATACCAGGGGGCACTGGCTTCGAGGTAGTTATAATTTATCCATTTCTTGTTCAGTTTCTTCATCAGTTCGTTCAGTCCATGTGTCTCTCATTCAACTCAGTAATTCATTTTCTGTCCGTTTTGCTCTCTGGCAATATTGTTGCTCTCCGGCGATCGTATGTTTCACATAAGTCTTATCTTGGGTAGAACCTGGTTGTACTAGTGATTCGAACCTGCACCTGAGTATAGGGTGCATGCCGTAGCTCTAATTAATGTCTCTCTTGGCTGCTCCAATGTATTGATTGTCTAGGTCTAGGTCAACTTGGCGCCACTTCGTTGAGGGTGGCGGCTGTACTTGTTTTTTTTTGGCTATTCTTGTCAAGCAATATAGATGACTGAAATCTGGTCAGATAGGTGGTTCTCCGATGATTTTCTGCCAGTCGGCACCAATTGTGACGGACTAAAATATATTAATGGCGAAATACTCGGAATTGAGTAAGTGCAGAAAATACGTTTCAGGGGTCTTAGCGGTTTATGCGGTAGCGTCTTAAGAAGGGTGTCAATGTAGGTGTTTAACTAGCAAGAATTATGTGTGATCGATCAAATAAAGTGTATCTTGTTAGAATCTCGAAACTATCCAATTGCTTACTCCTTGAGTAAGGCTTTAGTATCCCTTGGGTTGTCTGTTGTAAGCTTCCCTAGCTTGTTGCAGTCCGAATTTTATTGATAATTATGAGAGGGGTATTTATACAAATTGCTAAGTAATAAAATAATAGAATAATAAGGTGGCGTGATGAGCTAAAAATAAAAGGAGGTGAACGCTCGTTCAGAATCTAAACTGTCGTTCAGAATCTAAACTCTTGTTCAGAATCTAAACTGTCGTTCAGAATCTAAACGGTCATTGGTCCGCGGAATTATATAATTCGTGATTTGGAAATTGATAATATAAATGTAGGAATATACTACTCTAACTAAGAAATATACTAAGTAAAGTAGTGCTGCAGCACAAATACGTTTTCGAGCAATTCAATATAATAAAAATATTTCCGTCACATTATCAATAAAATATGTTGTAACGTAGCGAGTGGCATCATCGATGAAAGTTAATATATATTTTGCTCCATTGACTGATGGCATGGGCATTGGCCCGCACAGATCTGTGTGCACCCTTCCGATAGGCTCCATCGATCGATTTTTCGCATTTCCGAATGGCTTGCAGTGCGACTTCGCGTGTTCACACCCAGCACATATTTTGATTTATCCGGTTGACAGCCGCACATCTCCGAGCCCTGTGACAAATTTGTTGATTGATTGTAGAGTGTTTTGGCCCGGATGGCCTAGTCGGTGATGCCATAATATATAGTCATCGATCTTGGAATTGGCGATGTTTGCAATCTTGGAATTGGCGATGTTTGCTTCTAGCTCTAGCTCTGATGTCAATAAATGAAATAGGTCACCATCGGCTTGTCCGATTTTAATTTCTTCATGATCCGTGCCGATTTTAATTACTGATTCGTCGCTCTTGAAGGTTATGTCATTTCCGTCATGTGTCAACGCCCGCACAGATATTAAATTTCTGGCGATCTCCGGTACATATAAGATGTCCTGTAATTTCAGCTCGTCGTCAAGCTCAATTGTCCCAACGTGTGTCACACGTAATTTCTCATTCCCTGCACACGTGACCAAGCCATCGTGCTTAGCCACCGTCTCGAAAAGCTCCAATTGGTTAAACATATATTGTGTGGTGCCTGAATCGATGATGGCGCCAATCACCAGATTTGCTTCGGCTCTCGGTTTAGTCTTTTCTTTTTCTTTTTCTGTTTTTACCTAATCGTTGAATTTGTTGCATTGAAATATTCCGTATTCTCCCTCACAGACGTAACATTTCCGAGAGTGTTCCCGAAAATTCCCATCTCGATTGGCTCTGCGATCGCCGCCTCGGTCGCCTCTGTCATTATGACCTCCTCGATTGTTTCTGTTATTGTTGTTATAGCCTCAGCTTCATCTGGCGCTTCCACCTCGATTGTCGCAACCGCCGCCTCGGTAGCCACCTCAGTCGCCACCTTGGTATCCGCCTCAGTCGCCACCTTGGTAGCCGCCTCGGTCTATCGCATGGGCTTCGTCGCACCTTTGTTTATTATCCGGGTCGAACCTGATGCATGCGAGTTGTAGAGCCTCCAGCGTTGTCGGCATATTCTCCCGTGCAAGTATTAATTCCCGGTACCTGGGGCTTAGACCCCAGAGATATTGCGGTATAGCTTCTGTGTCGGTTATATCTTCGATTTGTGCTATAATCTGGTTGAATGCGTCATTATAATCTTCGATTGATCCTTTTTGCTTCATCATCGCAAGCTTATTGCGCATTCATAACAATTGTTCCATTGGTGCATATTTTTGCATCATAGCCTCTTTAAGCTCATCCTACGAATCAAATTCTCCTAATGTGTTCACATGCCTCCATAACTACATTCTAGCATTGCCTGTAATTTTACTGATCGCTGCGTTGACTTCCTTCTTTTGTACTGATAGATTGGCACTGGTGATAAATTGCTCTACAGCATCAAAGTAATCGAACAATCTGGGTGCACCACCCGATCCATCGAATTTGTTGATCGATCTCAGGTACTCCTTCGCCAGATCATTAAGCTTTGTTGATGTTATTGGTGATGGTGATGGTGATTGTCTTTGTGGCATGTTGCCTTCTGTAGCGGCATTCTGATTGGTTGGTATGCTAGGTGATGTGATTATTTTGTCGATTTTTGCCATCAATTCGCCCATTAGGGTTGCAAGCGTATCTAATTTATCTTCCTGATTTCTGATCATTGTAGCCATCTATTCCTGTCGATCGAGGCTAAATGCAATATTGCTCTGATGGTTTCTATCCAATCCTTCATCGTCATCAAGGGTTTGATATCTGTTTGTTTTTGATTTAGACTGCAATCTTGTCGATCTTGTTGCTGATGACGATGATGTATATAGATTGTCCATTTTCGTCATGTCGCATCGTTGAATGCTATGTCGTTATGTGTTGTTTATCACGTTGCTTTATCACGGTGTCATTTGTCGCATTGTTTATCGCTTTGTTTGACGCGTTGTTTATAATATTAAATAAACACTTACAGTGATTGCAGTTGTAACTGCTATGATTGCGTAGATGATTGCATAGATCTCAGGTTGTCGAGCTGCAATTCGAGTGGCTCGGAGCTTATAACCTGTTGAAATTTGATCTTCGAATGTATGTTTGGAGTAAAGAGCACACTGGCTAATGAAGCCAATATGCGTATATTTATTAATGCTAAATTATGATTGGTTGATACAAATAAAGATCGTCTAAGCCACAATTGAGTGACGTATGATCGATCGTTGATGCATTGATCATTGATAGGAGAGATATAATAAGCTAGTAATTACAACACTATCATATAGTTCTGTTCTCTTATTAGTGGTATTTCTGATAGGTAGTATTTCTTTGATGTTAGAAATTTTTATAGTTATTACTGAAGTTAAAATAATGTCTCCTCTCAATATTAAAAGAATAAATAATAAAAACTATAATAAACATTTTAGAAATATAACAAAAAGCAAATAAAGAATTATTAAATAAAATAAAAGTATTGAAAAGTCAGAAGATAAAGATAAGAGATTAATAAACTAAAATAAAGATTTGGCATTAATGAAAATAATAATTTAACCATCAAAGAAATTAGGTAACAGTTGATTGAGATACTAAAAGATGTTTATAGAGCTCTTAATGAATTGAGTTAAATCAAATCAAACCAAGTTAAACTTCAAATTCTCTAATTAAAGACTTAATTTTTCAAATCTAGCCAATTACTAATTTTTCAAATCATATAACTATTATATGACTGATTCAAACTAAGAGTACTAAATGCTTACTATACTAATAATTCTAATGAAGAATTAATTAATGATATTATAATGTACTGTTCTTAAACTGGTTAACTAAGATTTTGTAAAACTTTTCTATTAAGAATTCTCAACAAGATCATATTATTTTACTTTATAAGTTTACTATATATTAGAAGAATTCTTTCAAACTTTTAAATAATCAATAAGTTAAAAAGTAGTAAGAATGAATTGATTAAAGAGAAAAAAGAGTTAGAAGAGAAAACTAAAGAGTTAATATATTTTAAAGAATAAAAAAAGATTTAGTAAAAAAAGTTAAGAAACTTTTATTAAACTATTTTGAATTAAGTAAGGAAGATATTAAAAATAAAAGAATTTATTGACAAATAAGTAAACTTAAGAAATTATTAAAGTAGATTAAAAAAAAGTAAGTTAAATAAGTTAAATGAAGTTATTATAAAAATTATTATAAAGTGAGAAATTGATACTAAAACTTACTTTATTTCTTTTACTAAAACTGATAAATTATTCAATAATACTCAAAAGGTAGAATTAAGAAAATATTCAGAGAATAAGGCAAAATAGATTAAGAAAAAGTCCAAAAGATTACAGGAAGTAAAAGACAGAATTAATAAGCAAGAATTATTGATAAAAAAAACTTTAATAAAAACTAGAAGATAATTTTAAAAAGTTGAAGAAGTTTTATAAGAAAAATAAAGAACAAGAAATATAAATTGGTAAATTAAAAAGATTACTATATTATGTAATTAATAAGCTTTTACCTTCTCTATCTAAAAAAAATAAAATAAAATAAAATAAAATAAAATAAAATTTGCTAATTGAGAGTAAAGATAAAAACTGATTTCCAAAAATTAGTAGAGAAAACTAAAAATCTAAGGCAGAAACTAATTATTAGAATAGAAATTAAAACCAATTAGTATAAAAGAATTAAATTATAGTTTTAGATTTAGATAGCAAAAGTAAAGAAACTTGTGATTTTTGTTCTATATAACTTTTATAGTAAGGATAATAAATCTATTTATCAAATAATAAGTTATATTAAAAATAGTAGTAAATATGTTTTGAATAATATAGTTTGTAAGAAGTATAAAGTAATATATTAGAATAACCAAATACTAAAGTACAAAAGATGTAAAAGACTTCAAACTAAATTAGATATTGACCTCTTTTGTTATTATATTAGATATAAGAAAAATCTAGAAGAAAAAAAGTCTTGTTTACTTTACTAAAGAGAAAATATATCTACTTTTTATAAAAGATAAATAAACTCTCTTCAAAAGTAATTAAATAATATTAAATAAACTATTTATAAAGAAAGAGAAGCCTATAAGGATTTTATGAAAACCTTGGAAGAGTGAAGTAAATAACAAAAGGGGGAATTGCTAGACAAGGTTATCAGAAAAATAGTTAATTAATCCATGAACTATTTTACTAAGAGCTGCAAACTATTTTACTAAGAGCTACAAACAAAATAGCCACAAACATAGATGCTAGTCATAGATTATAAACTATTATTAGCAAACAGCTGTGAACAGCTGTGAACAGCTGTGAACTACTCTAGAACTCTGCTAGAACAGTATTGTGAACTACAAACTGGCTAGAACAGCCTGCAAACAGCCTGCAAACAGCCTACAAGCATGGATACTAGTCATAGACTATGAACTGAAAATAGTTTCCTGATGGTTAAAGAATTAAAGAGAAAAATCGAGCAATTAGAAGCAGAAAATAAGTGATTAAAGGAGTTAACTCCTCAAGAACTGATTAATGAAGCAGAATCCTATAAAGAAAAGGTTACTCAATTAAAGATTCAGTTAGAAAAATGGAATTCTCAACAGGGCACTCAAATTGAGGTTAAAAAGTGACCTTGATTGAAAGTTAGGAAATAATTTGAGCAAAAACAAAAATCTTCTCTGAATGACGTCAAATGTTCACTTTGTCTGGTTTTGTTGCAGCACGCCCATATAATGTCATGGGCAGCACGCTTTAAAAAATGCACCTCTTTTGGGGATGAAAAGAGTTTTCATGTCTTGAGCGCACATTAGACATTTTGAGTATATACGCGCTAGCCGAGCTAGATATACAAACCTTCAAAGTAGTGCGACCCACGTAGTCACTGGTTGCTTAGATAATAATATTTTTGTTGTCCACAGTAAACAACAAACTTTCTCAGGGAGTTAAGTTCTGTCATTTGGGTTTGGCTTGGGAAATCAAGATCATACTTCCGATGGGAAAGTTTGTGGCATGCGACATGTTTGTATCGTTCAGACTAGAATGATCTCTGCATGGTAAACAGAGTTCGTCAGGGTCCCGGAGCGCATTTGGTTGGCTGACTACTCTTTCAAGGCTATGCATGTCCCTGGACCTCTTGCAGCCAACGAACGATCCTGGTGACGTACATAATCATAAACTCGGAGACGAAAATAAATCCCGTGCGTCGGCATTTGCCTCAGTTAGCACGGCGGGGAAATCAACAGTGACAGCATCCTATTCTTTTTGGGAAAACGGTCTCGATTCATACGATTGCAGTTGCGAGAGTGTCTCAAGTGAGCTATGTCGATCGGGGGGAATAAGTTTGCTCGTTCAGCAACCCCCCGGAATTGGTCCTTTTTGTTTTTCGAGGGGTAAACAATCGACAAGGGGGGGTTCTGCTACATTGCAGTGGACATACGGGTAAGGCTATAAAAGGTAGCAGCAGTAGGGGCCCAATAAAACATTCAACCTCTACATGATGGACTATTGCTTTCGTTAGCAATTATCGTCCCCTCGTTATTATGCCTGCAGCCTCCTATGATGGTTTAACTGCCTATGATGGTTTAACTGAAAGATTTCACCAATCACATGCTTCTTGATTATGTAGGGGAACCAGAATAATAAAAGGCAATAGGGTCAATATGGCAATATGGAAACACAAAGACAGCTGTTTACGTTCCTGCCACTTCATGAGTTCACAAGACACGCGGACTTTTGTGTTTTGAAACGACGTTAACCATTTCCATTGGACACGGAGATACCTACCCGTAACCGTAACCGTAACCGTTCATTGCTTGGCGGCATTTGTAACACCCACAACAGATTCAAAAGCTACGAAAAAAAAAAAAAAAAAAAAAAAAAAAAAAAAAAAAAAAAAAAAACAGATTCAAGTGAAACAGGAAACTATTTACTTCTATGACTCATTAAACGTTCTGGCAACAATGCTTGGACAAAAATACCATCCAAATACATTTTCATTTAATGTACAAAAATGATCCATTTACAAAGTTTATCGGCAGCGAAGCGATCGCTTCGGCGATCCACTCGCTCACACGGTTTTTACACTCAATAACGCCGTCGAGGCGAACGATAACAAATGCGCACCGGGCGCAGATTAAAATTGATTGTTTGGAACAATTCCCCGCAACTGCGGAGCACAAAAATGTTTGGGCTGATGCATAACAGATCTGAGAGTTCAGAAGCGTGCGCGGCGTGGCGCCGTTCGAACCCCTACTCATCAATAGTTCCTGTTTTCGAATCGCGTTTCGATCGCACCGGCTGTTGTGGTTGGGTGATAAGAATGTGACATCGTCATTTCGGGAATAGTCACCGGCGTGCGAAGAGTCACGTCTAGAGATGTATTCAGTTGTCAAAAAGAAATTAGCCAGATTGACACAAAAGCGCTTTGCTCGACATGCGCAATCAAATTCTTTACCTTTTGCTAAATCTTGACCCGCTAGATACGCGAGCAATACTCGCAGTCTTTTGATCTGATCCGTGTACAATGTTACTTCGTCTGAAAGTATCCGAACAGTGCGCAGTTGAGGAAGTGGCGGGTCGTCCAGCTGCGTTGGCAGACCGTGCGCGGAGAAATGTCTCACGAAATCCTCTACGTTAACCTTGGGGTAACCATAGAGGAGATGGTGTGTTTGATGCAAGTATGAGGCGTCATTTTCTCGATATTCCATAAAAGTGGGTGGCATGTTATCAAACTTTTGATGCAACCCTAGGGTTAGGACAAAGACCTCCAGATGTGCAGAGAATCGTGAAATGAGCTGTTTCTCCATCACCAGGGATGTGTCGTGATTGAACGATAGTTCCAAATGTTCGATGCTATGTCCAAAGTGATCGAGAAGCTCGAGCACTCCGGATTCAGTCAAGGAAAGTCCGTCTAGTTTCAGCTCCTTTACGGCATCACATCGAACAATCTTGGGAACGAGGCTGGCGACAACCTCATCAGTGATCTTGTAATCGTTTTTGGGAAAGAGTATGTCTTTCCATAGCCTCGGTGAATTGTATGTGAGATTGTGAAGCTGTCTGCAGGTTGAGCTGAGGTTCACCCGAGATCGAAGAGGGAGATATGATAGTATCTCCAGCAACGTCTCTGCAGATAGCATGGTCAGGGAAGGATTCGTAGAGGGGTTCATGTTTGCAGAAGAATGGGCAAAAGAGGAGATCGCCTTAAATCGCGATTGCCGAGTTTTATACTTGTTTTGATTAGGGGTCCGTCGTGGTTGTGGGAGTGGGCTTCGCGTGAGAAAGGGAATAAGATGAAATAGCGCTTAACTCCCACCGGCACATGTCACTTTCACAAATGTACCACGCTGCACATCTTTCTGTTTACGGACGATGACTCGAATCCATCGACCAGAGCTCTGACAGATTTGTCTGACTTAGTTTCTTATAATGATAATATTTCAGCCACAAGGTTTCAAGGGTGACAACAAACAGGCACCCGGCTAAAAGAAATATGTGCATTTTAGTAGATGAGAATTTGATCGGCGGTACATATTGCTAGCCGAATACGGCCTTAAGATTGATCATCTGTTTGGATAAAACCAATTGTTTTGTTGGGGCCCCACAACCCAGTCGCCTCAAAAGGGACGAGTCATGGTTCCTTGCACACAGATGTCGAACCCCACAATCTTGAACCGGGAACCGAGCAGGCAGCGGCACAGGGATATTTGAAGAACTTACATCGATTTTGAGTTATTTTGTGCCGCACACGCGCCATGTGCTTTATGAATAATCTCTTTCCCCCACATCCTGAACAATTTATAATTCGGATTTTATTAGGAGATTCCGGTCCAAAAACGTGCATTGTAGACGAATAAACAAACAAAAAAAAAAAAATACTAGTTGAAAGAACCCCCCATTATTATTATCATATCACGTGAAACCCCACGAAATGCAGATAAAGCTAGCCGGTGTCCGGAGAGGATTTGTTCATGCGATCGATACCGTTAACGAATACGCGCTCAGAGGGCTGGACCACCAAAAAAAACCCCGATGTCACCAAATCCAGCATAATTGCCTTGTGGTGTTTATCCGTCAACAGAGCGGGGCATGCGTGACTCGAGCTTCGTCTTCGAAACAAAGAATATACCGGTATTTTGCCAGCTTCAGGTGACCATTGGTCTCGCTTTTTTTTTTTTT
>RBNK01000169.1:0-35910 GCA_003990785.1 Endogone sp. FLAS-F59071 | reverse complement strand
GGGGGGTGGGTGGGTGGGTGGGTGGGTGGGAAGGAGAGAGGAGGAGGAGAGGGAAAGTGGAGGAAGAGAGAAGGAGAAGGAGAAAGAGAGGAGGAGGAGAGAGAGTGCGTGTGTTTTAAAACCTAGTAGTGAATTCAATGGTATTTTGATAACGGTTAGTTTGACCGATTCGATTTCTCTCCTCCTCATATATATATATTATTATATTAGACGACATACATGTCTTCAACAAGAATTCTTCCCCAGATGACCAATCTCCGGTCATTGTCCCGCGGGATCAAGGCCGACCGATTTTGCGTCGCTCTGCCCGTACAAAAATTCGGCGTAACTCGGTGGATGACGGCGCCCCATCCGAGCCTGGTGAAAGTCGGAGATGGAGCAGCTCCATTCAGGGGCAGCATCGTCGTTCACAATCTCATGACGTTTCGGATAAACCGCACATGTCTACATCTCCACCAAAGCCAAAGCCTACACCATTGAGCGAGCAGTTCCCAGCGCCACCTCCCAGAGGGGTTGTACCTGTCGGTGGCGTCACTTTGCACGATGAACCTGTGGTTACACCAGCGGCGGATATTGGAGTCACCTCTGCCGATATTGAGATCACCTCTGCCGATATTGGGGTCACCTCTGCCGATATTGGGGTCACCTCTGCCGATATTGAGGTCTCGCCAGACACAACTTCTTCAGTTACGGATGCATCCGTGCCGCTGCCAAAGAAAAATACTGTCGTAAGTCCTTTCGTGTCGAGGCTCCGGGAACCCGACAGAGAGGTGATATCGCTAACTCCCAAAAAGGAACCGTCGCCGGATCAGGAACAAGAAGAAATCAAAGAAGATTCTCTAGAAAGTGGCAAGCGTATTGTGTCAACGACCCCAAGATCGAGTTCACTCATAACGCTTACAGCAGATGGCAGGGGGAAAGCTATTCAGACAATGTCTGGATCGACTACGACTGTGCCAGCAGTTCCAACACCGAGTATTTCAGCTTCGACACCGTCGGTTGGTTTGAGTCGAAGATCGACATGGTCGTGGCTATTCAGCTCTGAGGACAAGGAAAAGCTAAAGAAAGCCAAGTTTGAGGTGACCGGTTCCTTGCCAGACGCACAGGCTAGTGCAAACAAGATAGCGTCAAAAGACATTGCCCCACCAAAAAGTCCAAAGGAGTCGGACACAGCCTTGATGATGTCTGGGGACTCATCCTCGAGCAAGAAATTTGGGCTGTCATCGCTATTCTCACGATCGTCCAAAGTCCCTGTAAGCTCGAAATCGGTGGTGGTGGAGGTTACTCCAACAAGTACGCAGACCGTGGCCGCAGCTCCCCCCTCGGAGATGATCAAGAAACCCAAGTACAGCAACTATAACCGACTGCCTATCCACGTCGAACGTGCCATCTATCGCCTTTCGCACATCAAGCTTGCCAATCCGCGTCGTCCCCTACATCACCAAGTGTTAATCTCCAACCTCATGTTCTGGTACCTCTCTGTGGTTAATCAACAAGGTCAGAACGGAGGTTCTGCCGCGCGGCAACAACAACAACAACCCCGATCACCTCAGGATCAAGCCACCAAAAAGAAGAACAAGAACCAGCAGGGAGGAAAGAAGCGGCGGAAGACGGAAGGCATTCAAAAGAAAAACAGGCCATCTAATGGGCAGCCGAGACCGCGGGCTGCGGAAACAGCGATTCGGGCTCCGCAATATGACATACAGCAGCACATCATTGCCCAACAATACCGAACAAATCAGGCACAGCAGCATATGTACCAGTCTCAACAAGGACCACAAATATACCCAGCGCAAGATTCTCGGTATCCGTTCATCCAACCTGCCGGACCGACGTCGTATACAAACTTGAATTCGATGGCGGAATCGATCCCGGTGAATCCACAGATGTCTATGGATGAATACGATTTATCGGCGAACGACGCTGACTCGAATTACGATGACGACGAATCCGAATACGATTTCCCGGTAGTCAACAACAATGATGTTCCATGCAGCGATGACGAGAAGTACGATCAAACGGCATACAAACCTAGATTTTCTGGCAAGGCTGCTGCGCAGGATAGTTACAGTTCGGGCGGGTCTGATGGCAGTGATGAAGCCTCCACACCGCAAAACCCTGTCCAAGCTTCGCAGCCCACTTTGGAGCTTGGTGGACTGGATTCGGGCATGATTACTTTCGGCGACGAACTGTTGAGCTCGTTTGGTTTGTCGAGTAGTGGTGAGGCCAAATTAGCAGGGAACAAGGTGGCAAGTGGTAGCAGGACAACAGTAAATGCTCCGGCGGCATCAGCTATTGGATTAGGAAATGCCAACAGTAACACCAGCATGAATGGTCACGGAAATCATCGCCCACCAGCGCTCGATATCAAGAACCCAAGAAGGTCTCGGAGCCCAAATTCGCCCATTGTGCGCGGAAAAAGTCCTGTGCCCTCAATTGGTGCGAACGAATCCGAGGCGGATGATGAAGATGATGTTCCTTTGGCTGTATATGCACGGACACATTGAAGGGGTGGCCAAGCTAATAATGGTAGCACCGTACAAGTGCTAATTCGCCGAGTTAGTGATGGCTTCCCTAATAATGCTGTTGTGACCATGTCGATTTTGTTGAGATTCTAAACTACATCTTAATTTCTCTTTTTTTCCCCTCCTTTTTTTCCCCCTTTTTTTTCCCCCCCCCCTTTTTTTTTTTTTTCCTTTGGAGGGGTTATTACATTGTCGAATCATGAGATGAAAATGGCGATTTTCAAGGACAATCTTGTTGAATATTACCATTTTTTTCTCTCTCTCACTCTATCTTTTTTTTCTTCGTCATCTTTCTTTTCTGTCTGTCAATGTCTGTCTCTTTCTCTCTCTTACATATATATTTTGCATTTTTTTTCTTGTATTTCATTTTCACCAACCAAAACCAGCTCAAGCTTTACACTTACCCATATCATATTCATCAATACCTCCACAAAAATGTATAACTCGATCTAATTATTTCAAAGTCACATAATTGCACAAAAAGCGTGTCGACGTGTCATTTGCTTGCAGGCGAAATTACGTGTGTGTTCTCTTTTTGTCCGTTGACTTCTCCCAACCAATTCCACCCAGACAAACATGTCCAATATTATCAACATTTTCATCGGATTCATTGTATTAGTCGTTAGTGGGGTACGTTGCCCGTCTTGTGGCAAATGCGATACCTTCTTCTCACCCTAACCACTTTTTTATTTTATTTTTTGGCTTCATAGCTATATGCCTTTTTAGTAGTCTACAGTCCAAAACCACGCCCACGCACTGAAAGCGAGAAATTCTATAAAGATGCAACTTCAAAAGAACAGCGTCTTCCTACTATTTTAGACAAACCCACAGTATCTCTTTCCGTTATAGTACCAGCTTTCGACGAGAAACAGCGCCTACCCATTATGTTGGACGAAACCGTCGCCTATCTCGAGCAGCGAAGGAAGGCAGACAAATCCTTCACCTACGAGATCCTTGTCGTTGACGATGGGAGCCGTGATAATACCACGGACGTTGCTCTCGAATTTGCAAAAGAGAAGCAGAATCCCTATATCCGTGTGCTAACCCTGGAAGTAAACAGGGGAAAGGGAGGTGCAGTTACGCAGGTCAGTTTTCGTTAGAGCTTTGTTTGCGTATATACTACTGGCTTTTTTTTATGTGTGTCGCAGTAAACAAAACCAGGCCTTTTTTTTTTTTTTTTTTTTTTTTTTTTTTTTGCTAATTTAGGGCATGCTGTCTTCGGGCGGCGAACTCTTATTGATGGTCGATGCCGATGGCGCAACACGGTTCTCGGACCTTGATCTGTTGGAGAAACAACTCGGAGAGATTAGCAGAGATGGCCTTGCTGTGACAATTGGTTCACGGTCGCACCTTGTCAAGACGGATGCGGTCGTTAAGGTACACTCCTCGACATGAATATTCAGTTGCTTGTTCAAACTGATTGGTCCAATAACCGGAAACTTGCACCTATTCCTCAACATCTCCGCTATCAGCGCTCATTCATCCGTAATTTCCTCATGCGTGGCTTCCACGCGACCCTTCTCCTCCTCGGCATCTCAGGCATCGCCGACACGCAATGTGGCTTCAAGTTGTTTACACGCGCTGCCGCCCGCCGCATCTTTCCCAATATGCATGTGGAGCGCTGGATTTTTGATGTCGAAATTTTGCTTCTGGCCCAAATGATTCACTGTCCCATCGCCGAAGTCCAGGTCAACTGGCATGAAATCGATGGTTCCAAGGTCAAGCTCGTTCAGGCCTCCATTCAGATGGGCATGGATTTACTTGTCATCCGATTAAACTACCTGCTTGGTTTCTGGAGAGTCAAGGAGGTGAAGAATGAATGAAATGGAGGCAAGAATGGGTTGGCGAGGCTGGCTTTCCTCTTGAGATGATTACGACGAGGTTTTAATGTGATATTGTTTTGCTGCTCAGAGACATTTCATCTTTTATGTTTAATTCTTTTTTCCTTTTCTTGGTATCATCTTTATGCCATAATCTCTGTAAATTTGCGACGAACTTTTAGAATTGAATCGTCTTTGCTGTTTCGTACATCACGTCATTATAGAACCCTATTCAACCTGCTTGTATCTATTGACTCCAAGGTCCAGGGGAAACTAAGTGTGTTGAAACACTAAATGATAACTCTATTACAAAAGCACACTTGCTGTGCATTGTTTTATATTATCGATTCGGCTGACTAGCAATGCGGTATACGTTCTTTTACAAGATAACCCGGTAATAAACCACCCCAGCCTCAACACGCTGTACACTTTAACTTTCTAATCAAAATTAGTGACTTGTAGAGTAACTAACCAACCATTAACATAATCTTGCGTAAAACACAACTGCCCTGTATCACGCTACGCTTGCCACTCCATTTAGCGAGCACCGACTCCGGTTGGGGCAGTGGCCGGAGCGTCGCCGCCGCTACCAGAGATAAAAGCAAGGATAGTGATACCGGCGAAAACATACCTGATGGACAAGATCAAAAATAACGGACAGAAAATAAGCGGGTCATGCGCAACATACAACTATTATTCCGAATCAAACAACTTGCCGTCATGATCACCAATTGTGAATTATTATTATTATTACTATTTTTTATTTTTATTTTTATTTTTTTTTGCTTCAAGAACCACAAGCATGCAAACCTGCCAACATGAAGAGATATAGAGAGAGCCAATGGTCAACACATACCAGTATTTTTGAAAGAAAGTCTGCTCCTTGTCCTCAACATCAGGCTCCGGCTGCGGCTCGTCACTCTTGCCTCCGGGCTTTTGTGGGGGCGCGTTGGCCGACACGGCCCCTTTTTTCGTGGCGGTAACTTTCGAGAGGGCGACCCTTATTAAAGACGACAATAAAAGTGGTAGATCAACATAACAGCGCAATCCTATCAAAGACAAAGTAATATTTGCAATGTTGATACTCACTTGACACCTTCTAAAGGTCGTGTGATTTGAACGTGACTATCAATATTCTTGCGTAGCATCTTATCCTAACTCCGTATAAAAAAGAAAACCCATAAGATAATCAGGTAATCCATCGTAATACTATCGGCGATTACCGAAGTGATATTTCGATAGGCCGTACCTTGACAGGCCCGAGGCAAATACTTGCCTCGGTATAGTAGTCGAAATGAAAGAAATTGTTGGCATCGTCCAGATGCACAATAATTTCATCTTTGAGATTGGATGCCTCGATAAGACACTATTTGGTCAAAAGGGAAAGGACAATGAGCTTAAACAAGTAAAATGGGAACAGTATGGACACTCACAAGCTCTCTAGTCCAAAAAGACAATTTTACCACTTTTGCAGCATACCATTCCTATAGCATACTGCTTCTACAGCATACCTACACTTCTATAGCATGCCGTTTCAACAGCATACAACTACACCATACCTTCACAGCACAGTATAATACTTACCGATTTAACAAACGATGTGACCTCTCTTCCCGATTTTTGCTCCTCCACTTTAACTTGGTAAATCCCGTCTGCGGTGTCGAGTAGCTTGCGCTCCTTCTCGGTCAAGGCCTGTGCGGAAGCATATCTTCCTACGGTTCCAGCGTCGAAGAATGATATCTCACCCCGTTTCGAGAAGGTTTGCTGTGTAGGCAGCTTATGGAAGACAAGCAGTGTATTTTCTACGGGCGGATCCTCGTTCTGAGCGCGAGCAACTAGGCAGAATAGAGTCACGAAGAAGCTCAGAAGGGTGAGATACGACATGGCGGATCGGAAGTGGGCGACAAATTTCAAGAAATGTTTACAGTTAATTTGGATGATGACATCATCCGCCATGATGCAATTGCCTTTAACTGATCCTCTTGCACGCGTGCAGCAATTCTTCCTCTTTCCCGTCTGCAAGGTTCAAACACGTTAGCATAACATGGTATGTTTGTCCATCCATCCATCCCTATCTCAAGAGCACCTTTCGCTTGGATGGAGAGACAACAGATCGTTGATGGATGGGGATGCATCATGTGGGTGGTCGGTGGTCGGTTGAGCGATGCGCGCTGTTAGCTAGAGAACATGATCGGAATCGCATCGCATTGTATATGGAAAATGGCAGCACGGATTGATACCTGTTGCTGTCGTCGAGTTCAAGTGAAACAATCTGCCACGCTCACTTTACATTTTTTATTGTTTTCTCGCGTGCATCAAATTAAAGGCACGTGGACCTAAGAAGCACTTGAAGCGTCTCAATGCTCCCAAGCATTGGATGCTTGACAAACTGTTGGGTAAATGTTGTGTCTCATCGTCGTGTCCTGCCTGTTTTCACGAACGAGAGTATTTACTTTTTTTTTCGTGATAGGTTCTTATGTAAGTGGTCTGTTACTTTGATTGAAACCTTGCAAACTTCGGATAAGATGCATGTTTGGTGTCCAGCAGACTTATGTTCTCCCTGGCTTGAATCACCTTTACATGACGTCGCACAACAAAGGCCCCCAAACCCTCTCCCGGTCCCGTAAGTATCGATCTCAGTGGCCTATATTGCCATACGAGTGAGGTTTGTCCAGTTGTGCAAACGTACTGACATGGGAATATTTGGATTTTTGAACTCAACAGCACAAGCAGCGCGAATGCTTGCCCCTTGTTATCTTCTTGAGGAACCGCCTGAAGTATGCCTTGACCGGCAAGGAAGTCCTAAACATTCTGATGCAGCGTCTCATCAAAGTTGATGGCAAGGTCAGGACTGATTCCACCTTCCCCGCTGGATTTATGGGTGAGTTTTACATGCTTTTGATGTGGTGATTACTAGCTTGTACGGGTGGATGTTGTCTAATTATGACGGTAACTAAAGCTTTGTAATGCAACACATCGTTATGATGTAGACGTCATTAGCATTGAGAAAACCGGCGAGAACTTCCGCCTGGTGTACGACGTCAAGGGTCGCTTCACCATTCATCGCATTACTGCCGAGGAGGCCAAGTACAAGCTTCTCAAGGTTAAGAAGGTCCAACTTGGTGCCAAGGGCATCCCGTTTGTGGTGACTCACGATGGTCGCACTCTGCGCTATCCCGATCCTCTGATCAAGGTCAATGACACCCTCAAGTTCGACCTTGAAACCGGGAAGGTTAGCGAGTTTATCAAGTTTGAAGTCGGTAACGTCGCCACCATCACTGGAGGTCGTAACATGGGCCGTGTTGGTGTTATCACTCACCGTGAACGCCATATCGGTGGTTTCGAGATTGTTCATGTCAAGGACGTTCTTGATCGCCAGTTCGCCACCCGTGTGTCCAATGTGTTTGTCATTGGTCAGGGTAACAAGCCTTGGATTTCCCTGCCCAAGAGCAAAGGTGTTAAGCTCACCATTGCTGAGGAGCGTGACAGGTGTGTTGTTAGTTTTTGTTTTGTATTCTGGGTTGTTTGGACGAAATTGAGATCCAATCGAACGACTTTAGTGGCTTCGAATGTGTTATTCACCGCTGACTGCGATTTCCTTTTGAACAGACGCCGTGCTGCCGCTGTCGCCCAGTAGTCTTGATAGAGAAAAAGTTTACATATTACCCAGGATGAAGTTGTACCTGACTTGCCGTCTATCGGAAAAGGATGCAGGGGTTGGGCAAGAATGGAGAGCATACTCGCACGAATAAAGACAATTGGCATCTCACGATATTTAATATTTTGAATGAATGAATTGTAGAATTGTTAGGATTGTAGAATCTTGTTAGGTGGCTTAGAAGGCAAAATTTTCTTGTCGGCCAAAGCGTGTTGAACGCAGGACCGCTTCTTTCTTTTTCGAAACACTTTCTCGAAACACATCAGAAAAGCATGCCTCTCTCCACTGCCGCCTCGACCCTCCATCTCTCTCATTCAACTCCTTTCAACCCAACGCACCAGCGCTCTTTCACATGTGAAGTCAACCCCGTCGTACTCTTTTCCATACTTGATCACTACCTGCGTCGCAACGAGAATCAAGACCGAGTCATCGGTACATTGCTGGGAGTCAGGAGCGAAGATGGTAGCGAGGTTGAGATCAGGGCTTGCTTCAACGTCCCTCACAACGAAACCGCCGAATCGGTATGTTCACAGGCTCTCTGGCTCTCTGGCTCTCTGGCAAACTCTGAACACGGAAACACAACACACGATGGCTAAAACATCCACTACTTTCTTTCGTCTTACCAAGGTCGCCGTCGACATGGAGCATCATCGTACAATGTACGAGCTTCATCACCGCGTGAACCCGAAGGAGGTTATCGTCGGCTGGTACGCCACAGGATCCAACCTCAACTCTTATTCCGCTCTGATCCAGGACTTCTATTCGCGCGAGACCACGCCTTACCCGGCCATACACTTGACAATGGACACAGCTCTTGCCGTCGCTGGCAAGGATGCTATGGGTGTCAAGACCTATGTAAGGTGAGTTTTAATTTATTATTTATTTTATTATTTTATTTATTTTATTTTTTGGGGAGGAAGGGAGGAAGGTATGGTGGTTGTGATTATCTATGTATATGTCTTGTTTGTAGTCAATTTGTATGAGCATGTCTGAATAGATTGTTGTTTTAATATTTTACCCTTACTAATTATTCTATATTGCACATGTCAGCGCGCCTGTAGGTGTATCATCGAGAGCCGAGAATTGCCTGTTTTTGCCTATACCTTGCGAAGTAAAGTACTTTGAAGCTGAAAGAAGCGGACGTAAGCTTCGTTCTGATTTCTTCTAAGAGATAGTTATTTCAGTGTTATGAAATGATTGAATAATTGGTTTATTGTATTTGACCATCGGTGACGCGGATTTAGTCGACGTCCTTGCCTCCGCCAAGACATCGCCTAACCGCTCCGCAACGCTGTTGACGGATATGAATCACTTGGAACAAGCGATCGTAAAAGTGCAAGAGATGCTAGAACGCGTGACTGCATATGTAGACCAAGTTTTGGTAAGTTACGGATCCTATTTTTTAAATGGTCTCCTTAACTGTTGTATGTATCCTCACGCTTACTCCCAACAATCAACGAATCTCAGGATGACTCAATCCCCGCAAACAATGCAATTGGCCGTTTCCTAATGGATGCCGTATCTGTCGTTCCACGCGTGGACCCGCAAGCCTTTGAGAAAATGTTTAACAGTCATTTACAGGATCTGCTGATGGTGGTTTACCTGGCTAACATGACAAGAACGCAACTATCGATTGCGGAGCGATTGTCGGTGTTGGTATGAGACGGACGGACGGGCTTGAGTCAATTATTCCAATTGATTGTCTTGTTCAAGGGGATACAGAGAGTTGAATATTGAAGAAGAATAGTTTCAGGGCAACTTATCAAAATCAAAAAAAAAAAAAAAAAAAAAAAAAAAAAAAAAAAAAAAAAAAAAAAAAAAAAAAAAAAAAAAAAAAAATTAAGAAATAGGCAGTTACCGTCTGTTCGCGATCTTGCATTTAATATCTAAAAGATACATGCCCTGCGCTAACATTCCCTTGCATTGCTGAAGGTTGTTGACATTTAGACGACATGAGAATTACTGGTATGGTTGTAATTGTGGATGCCATCTCATTTATACTTGTCTAGTTGAAACAATGTTGGGACACCAGCAAGATTTTAAGAGATAATTATTATTGATAAAGCATTACGCAACTGCGAAAAGCTATAAGGGTTTTATTCTTTTTGCTTGGTACTTATTTCTATTAAGGCAGCTGATAGCGTGCCTCACTTGTTTACATATTGAAACATGTTAGCTTTTCCTACTGATTAAAAAAGCTTTTAGTGTTTTTTTTTTGGTTTGTTTGTTTGTTTTTTTGTTTTGAATTCTTAATATGGTTCTGATATGGGGAGTTCTAGATTTTATGAAGAGAGTAGCCCAAGCCTTACCTTTTCACAAGCTTCTGACAATAAATTTATAGCAAGGGTAAATGAAGTATTCAATTTAGTCTCTGGAAAATTTTTGCTAAGGAAAACCTTTGATGGGCAACAAGATGACTGCATTCCCAAGATCTAGTTATATCTAAACTTACCTCAGGAAGCAAGCCTACTATAGTATAACAAATCATATAATATCTTAAAAATGAAGTACCTCATAGATTTTATCTCTACCTACCTAATAAAAATACTATTATCCTAAAGAGATTACTTCTACTTATTATTATCACTCATCTTTATACAATTAGGATTATCATTTTTTCTATACAGAGAAAGTCAATTAAAATTATATCAGCTACAGATAGAGGGTGCTATACAGTTGCATTTTTGAGACATCAAGATTTAATACTATTAGTTAGGAAATAGTACTTACTTAAACTGGTTAAAAATTGAGTCAAGTAAATAGCTACAGTATATGTAATCTTTACCCTACTAATAGCCTCTTTGACTGTAGTCAAAAGGTCTTAAGGAATAGCTTCTGTTGAAATTTGATCTTTGAATGTATGTTTGGAGTAAAGAGCGCACTGGCTCATGAAGCCAATATGCGTGTATTTATTAATGCTAAAATATGATTGGTCAATATAAACAAAGATCGTCTAAGCCACAATTGAGTGACGTACAATCAATCATTGATAGGAGAGAGATATAATAAGCTAATAATTTCAACACTCCCCCTGCTTGACATATCTCAATAAATAAAAAACAAAAATAAAATGTTCAACTGTACATCACGAATGGCATCCATAAAGTACATTTACTGCAAATAACTATATGTAAAATACTACTTGAGTGATAAGAATGACATGATAAAGGAAATAAAAGTTTTTAAAGAAAAAGGTTAGTTACATAAGCCCATTTTTGTAATCAATATTTCAAGTCTGGGTCACACAAGTGGCTTGGTTAATGCATCAGTGATCATTTCATCTATCGCTATATAAACGATATCTATCACCTTTGATTCAACTTTCTTTCGAATAAAGTGGTGCTGAATGTCAATATGCTTTGATCAAGTATGATTAATTGGGTTTTTGGTGAGGGCAATTGCTGATTGGTTATCTTCAAATAAGGTTGTTGCACAATTCGGTAAATATCTTAGCTCATCCAATAGGGTATATAGTCAAATGGCTTCTTTTATTGCATGTGCTAATACTATATATTCTGCTTCAGTTGTTGATAGGGCAACAGTTGGTTGGTGCTTGCTTGACCAGCTGATGGCTCCTCCTGATAGGTTGAAAATATAACCCATGGTTGATCGTCATATATTAATGTCTCCTCCCTAGTTGGCATCACTGAAACCAATCAGTCTTAGATCCTGATTGCATCTAAGGCACAGCTTATAATTGGCTGTTCCTTTAATATATCTTAATAATCATTTGAGGGTATAGTGATGTTCTTGCATTGGATTAGCTGAAAATTGACTGATGATGCTGACAGCAGCAGCTAGATCAGATCTCGTCCCGATCATCAGGTACATTATACTACCAATCATTTGTCTGAATAGATTTTGGTCTGTAGATTTTCCCCCTTCAGCTTTGAGTTAAATAGATGGATCAAGGGGTATACTGATTGGCTTGGCATCTGTCATGTTAAACCTTATAATGATTTGATTGGTAAAGTGACTTTGATCAATTGTGATTGTATGTGTTTTTCGATCGCGCATGACTCGAATACCCAGAAAATGTTTAATTTCGCCACAGTCTGTCATATCAAATGCATTGCTAAGCTTCACCTTGAATTTGTTCATCATTTCCATCAAATCAGCCAGAATTAGTAGATCATCGACATATATAGCAATAATTATCAGTGATTGATCATCTTGTCTTTTTCTTAGATAAATGCTGTGATCTGATTGTAGTCTTGTAAAATTTAATTAGCTGAGGTAGTTGTCGATCTTCTGATTCCATATACGAGGTGATTGCTTTAGTCTATACAATGATCAATTGAGCTTACACACAGCTCTCGGTAATAGCTCCAATTGGTCAATTCCTTCAGGTACTATCATGTAGATCTCCTCATCAAGATTGCCATTCAGGAATGTAGTTTTTACATCCATTTGGTGAATTTCTAAGTTTAGAGTTGCACCGATCGATAAAAGTGCTCTGATTGATGTGAATTTCGCTATGGGAGCAAATGTTTCATTGTAATCAATTCCTTGCTGTTGTGAATATCCCTTGGCAACTAATCTCGCCTCGTATCTGGCAACCAATCCATCAGTGTTGAGCTTCTTTTTAAATACCCATCTACATCCAATCAGTTTGCATCCTACAGGCACCTCAAGTACAATCATCTATATGTCATTATTCTTAAGTGATTTAAGCTCTTGATTAATTGCTTCCTGCCAAAGCTTTGCATCAGGCAGAGAAATTGCTTCCTTATAGATCATTGGGTTATCAGTCAATTCAATTAAATTAGCTTCTGGCATGCAATCTTGCTAAATTTGTAGAGCTTCAGTGTCAATCAATTGTTCGATTGGCTCCTAGGTGTTGTTGTCATCATTGTCATAGCCTAGCCATTTAACCAGATATTGCCTTTTTTTATCAATCTTGTGTTCTCCGATGATTGCTTTAATGATATATTCTTGATCTTCTAGGTTAACGATTGTTGGGGATTTTAATATAATAGATTCATCAAATGTGACGTCATGGCTGATCTCTATCTTCCTATTAGTTGGATCCCAGAGCCTGTATGCCTTCTTTTTATTATGATAGCCAATCATTTTAAGCTTTTTGGATCGGGGTGCCAGTTTTGACCTTTTTTCTTTGCAAATATACATATATGCGTTAGCCCATATGATATATAAGTTACTGATATTAGGCTTATGACTGTGCCATAATTCAAATGGTGAAGCACTCTCCTTATTGGCTCGTATTGACAATCAGTTATGTAAATATATAGCACTTGTGGCAAGTTCAGCCCAAAGTTCGTCAGGTATGTCAGCAGTGATTTTAACAGCCTGGATTGACTCTATCAATGTCCGGTTATATCGTTCGGCGACACCATTTTATTGCGGCATGTCTGGCATCGTCATTTCATAATGAATTCCATTTTTGATTAAAAATTTGTGCATCTTGGTGTTTACATACTCTCCTCCTCCATTAGACCAGAGAATCTTTAGTTTTTGACCCGATTACATTTCGGCGAACACCTTGAATACCTGGAATCAATCAAATGTATCACTTTTGTTATCAATAAAATATGTTATAACATAGTGAGTAGCATCATCGATGAATGTTAATATATATTTTGCTCCATTAACTGATGGCATGGGCATCGGCCCACACAGATCTGAGTGTACCCTTCCAATAGGCTCCATCAATCGATTTTTCACATGTCCGAAAGGCTTGTGGTGTAACTTCACGTGTTCACACCTAGTGTATATTTCGATTTATCCGGTTGATAGCCACACATCTCTGAGCTCTGTGACAAATTTGTTGATTGATTGCAGAGTATTTCGGCCTGGATGATCTAGCCGGTGATGCTATAGTATATAGTCATCAATCTTGGAATTGGCAATGTTTGCCTCTAGCTCTAGTGATGTTGATAAATGAAATAGGTCGCCATCAGCTTGTCCAATTTTGATTTCCTCATAATCCATGCCAATTTTAATTACTGATCCGTCACTTTTGAAGATTATGTTATTTCTGTCACATATCAACACCTGCACAGATATTAAATTTCTGGTGATTTCCAGTACATATAAAACGTCCTGTAATTTCAGCTCGTCATCGAGCTCAATCATCTTAATGTGCATTGCATGTAGCTTCTTGTTCCCTACACATGTGACCAAGCCATCGTGCTCAGCTACTGTCTCGAAAATCTCCTATTGGTTGAATATATGTTGTGTGGCACCTGAATCGATGATGGCGCCAATTACCAGATTTGCTTCGGCTCTTAGTTTAGCCTTTTCTTTTTCTATTTTTACCCAATCGTTGAATTTATTGCATTGAAATATTCTGTATTCTCCCTCACAAATGTAACATTTCCGAAGGTGTCCTCAAAAATTCCTACCTTGATGGGCTCCGCAATCACTACCTCGGTCGCCTCTGTTATTATGATGACCTCCTCGATTGTTTCCATTATCATTGTTGTAGCCTCGGCTTCGTCTGGTGCTTCCGCCTTAGTTGCTGCGACCGCCACCTCGGTAGCTACCTCAGTAGCCATCTCGGTCTGTCACGTGGGCTTCGTCGTGTCTCTGCTTACTATCCAGGTCGAACCTGATGCATGCGAGTTGTAAAGCCTCCAGCATTGTCAGCATATTCTCCCATGCAAGTATTAATTCCCGGTACCTGGGGCTTAGACCTTGGAGATATTGCAGTATAGCTTCTATATTGGTCATGTCTTTGATTTGCACTATAATTCAGTTGAATGCGTCATTATAATCTTCAATCGATCTCTTTTGCTTTATCATCGCAAGCTTATCACATATTCATAACAATTGTTCCATTGGTGCGTATTTTTGTGTCATAGCCTCTTTAAGCTCATTCTATGAATCAAATTCTCTCGATGTGTTCATATGCCTCTATAGCCACATTCTAGCATTGCCTGTAATTTTACTGATCACTGTGTTGACTTCCTCCTTTTATACTGATAGATTGGTACTGGTGATAAATTGCTCTACAGCATCAAAGTAATCAAACAATCTGGGTGCGTCTCCTGACCTATCGAATTTGTTGATCAATCTTAGATACTCCTTCACCAGATCATTAAGCTTTGTTGATGTTATTGGTGATGGTGATTGTATTTGTATTTGTGGCGTGTTACCTTCTGTAGCTGTATTCTGATTAGTTGGCGCGCTAGGTAATACATTTGTTTTGTCGATTTTTGCCATCAATTCGCCTAATAAGGTTGTCAGCATGTCTAATTTATCTTCCTGATTTCTGATCATTGTAGCTATTTATTTCTATCAATCGAGGCTAAATTCTATATTGCTCTGATGGTTGCCATCCAATCCTTCGTCATCATCATCAGGGGGTTGATATCTGTTGTCTGTTTTTAATTTAGATCACAATCTTGTTGATCTTGTTACTGACGACAATGTGTATAGATTGTCTATTTTGTTGTATCGTTGAATGCTATGTCGTTATGTGTTGTTTATTGTGTTGCTTTATTGCAGTGTCATTTGTCGCATTGTTTATCATATTGTTTGATACGTTGTTTATAATGTTAAATAAACGCTTACTGTAATCGCAGTTGTAATTGCTATGATTGTATAGATCTCAGGTTGTCGAGCTGCAATTCGAGCGGCTCAGGGCTCATAACCTATTGAAATTTGATCTTCGAATATGTGTTTGGAGTAAAGAGCGCACTAGCTCATGAAGCCAATATGCATGTATTTATTAATGCTAAAATATGATTGGTCAATACAAACAAAGATCATCTAAGCCACAATTGAGTGATGTACAATCGATCATTGATGGGAGAGAGATATAATAAGCTAATAATTTCAATAATGTGGGCTTCGTCGCACCTTTGTTTACTATCCAGGTCAAATCTGATGCATATGAGTTGTAAAGCCTCTAGCGTTGTTAGCATATTCTCCTGCACAAGTATTAATTCCCGATACCTAGAGCTTAGACCCCGGAGATATTGCAGTATAGCTTCTGTGTCGGTCATGTCTTCGATTTGCACTATAATCTGGTTGAACACATCATTATAATCTTCGATCAATCCCTTTTGCTTCATCATCACAAGCTTATCGCGCATTTGTAACAATTGTTCTATTGGTGTGTATTTTTGTATCATAGCCTCTTTAAGCTTATTCCACAAATCAAATTCTCCCGATGTGTTCACGTACCTCTGTAGCTACATTCTAGTGTTGTCTATAATTTTACTGATCGCTGCGTTGACTTCCTCCTTTTGTACTGATAGATCGGTGCTGGTGATAAATTGCTCTACAGCATCAAAGTAATCAAATAATCTGGGTACGCCTCCTGACCTATCAAATTTGTTGATCGATCTCAGGTACTTCTTTGCCAGATCATTAAGCTTTGTTGATATTGTTGGTGATAGTGATTGTATTTGTATTTGTGGCATGTTGCCTTCTGTAGCTGCATTCTGATTGGTTGGCACACTGGGTAATGCGTTTTTTTTGTCGATTTTTGCCATCAATTCGCCCAATAAGGTTGTCAGCGTATCTAATTTATCTTCCTGATTTCTGATTGTTGTAGCTATCTATTCTTGTCGATCGAGGCTAAATCCTATATTGCTCTGATGGTTGTCATCCAATCCTTCATCATCATCATCAGGGGGTTGATATCTGTTGTCTGTTTTTGATTTAGATTGCAATCTTGTCGATCTTGTTGCTGACGATGATGTGTATAGATTGTCCATTTCGTTGTGTCATTGAATGCTATGTCATTACGTGTTGTTTATCATATTACTTTATTGCAGTGTCATTTGTCATATTGTTTATCGCATTGTTTGACATGTTGTTTACAATGTTAAATAAACGCTTACTGTAATTACAGTTATAATTGCTATGATTATGTAAATCTCAGGTTATCAAGCTGCAATTCGAGCGGCTCAGAGCTCATAACCTGTTAAAATTTGATCTTCAAATGTGTGTTTGGAGTAAAGAGCACACTAGCTCATGAAGCCAATATGTATGTATTTATTAATGCTAAAATATAATTGGTCAATACAAACAAAGATCATCTAAGCCACAATTAAGTGATATATAATCGATCGTAGATAGGAGAGAGATATAATAAGCTAATAATTTCAACAGCTTCTAAGTAGAAGGTATTTATAAATTATATATTAATTAGTAATAATATACTAAAATATTTATTACATATAATAATATAAACAAATTATTATTCTTTTATTTTATTTTTAAATAGTTTACTTACTGCTTATTTTTTTTACTTTACAGAAAAAAGTATCTTTAATACAACTATAAAAAGAAAGTAAAGAAGAAAAAAATATATATTAATCAAGCTTTACTACCCTAAGGCTATGTTAAAAAATATACTTAAAAAACTTAGTGAAATAATAGATAAGTAATATGAATAGACTTAGTTTATTTATATATCTTAGAAAAATTAAAAACCTCAATATAGTATAAATATAAAAGGAAATAGTAAAAGAATATCTAATAGCTATTTTAATAAATTCTATAACTACTTTTAATATTAGTACTTCTTCAGCTACTACTCTTTTGCAAAATTCTAGTTTTAGAATAGTCTTAACAAAATATAATAAAAAAGATAAGTAATGATTACTATATTATTATAACTACTTTATAGCAGATTGTTTAAAATGAACATAGCTTAGCTAATATAAAATAGTAATTAGTTTTGAATAAAAGATTAACTATATCAGGAAACTATTTTCAGTTCATAGTCTATAACTAGCATCTATGCTTATAGGCTATTTACAGGCTGTTTGCAGGCTGTTCTAGCTAGTTTGTAGTTTGTGATATTATTCTAGAAGTATTCATGGTTTATGATATTATTCTAGTGAAGTTCCAGAGTAGTTTATAGCTGTTTGCTAATAATAGTTTATAGTCTATAACTAGTATCTATATCTATGGCTATTTTATTTATAGCTTTTAGTAAAATAGTTCACAGCTCTTAGTAAAATAGTTTGTAAATTAATTAACCATTTTTCTAATAAAGATTGCTTACAATATTAACAATATATAGAGTATGAGCACACAGTAGTACAATATCTAACTGAAATAATCTGCATTATCTAGTTACATAAATAGATAAATGTTGTATAATTTGAAATTGGTAATGATGATGATAATAATAATAGTTATAATAGTTATGATAATAGCTATAATACTAGAAAAGATTATTATAGTAATAATTGTAGTAATAATGTAAGAATGATTAATTTAAATATTACAAATAACTACTACTGTGCTATAGTACTACTTAGAACATTTTAGTTACTTAAATCTAAAAGAAGAAACTAATACTTTCATATCTGGATTAGATATAAAAGAAGAAATCAATACTGTAGATACTATTCATATTGCCAAAATTATCAATACTGTGGATACCATCTACACTGCTGATATCATTAACACTATAGATACCATTAATATTGTAGATACTATTAACACTGTAGATATTAATATTGCTAATACTATCAATACTGTTGATATTAAAGATTTATAGTTAACTTATATTATTAGGCTTATACTATAATAAGCTTTTCAATTTTATATAAATATCTCTTAATTCTTTATTTAATAAACATCAGTTCTATCAGTTCAAGATCAGTTCTATCTATCTTATCAATTCCTCTCTTAACAACCCTTTATATATAATATATTAACCTTATATAACTTTCTATAAAAGCTAAAACCTCAAGAGGCTTTGTATAATACAAATAGTTGTAGACAATTGATGTTCTATACTATTTTTACAATCTTCCAAAATAACTTCTAAAGCTGTATATACTTAAAGATCTTTTAAGGGCTTAATATCTCAACCCTCTTCCACATATATCAAGAGTGCTAAAGACTATAAGTCTGAAATTTACAATTAATAATCTTATAAAAAACAAAGTACTTTGATATTTTAGAAACCTTATGACAAACTTAGAGATTCCTAAGTCTAATATAGATTAGTATTACTAGATATTTCCTTATAGGTAGTTCTAGAAGAACCCCTTTATAGATAAGGATAATAATAATAATAGCTATAAAGTTTATGAAGCTTATAAAGCTTACAAAGCTTATCTTGCTCTCTCTGATCAATAATCTAGTTGACTCAAGAAGAACACTAGTACTCTATATAATATACTACTTAAGATAACTCTAAAGCTAAAGTTAAGCTAGAATAGTTAAAAAGCTCAGAATAGAGGAGAAGTAGAAAACAATACTTTCAATAAAGAACTCTAATAGTTAATTCAAAAACAAAGCTAAGAAAATATACCAATAGTTAAAAGCAATAAGGAAAAAAAGTTATATAGATATTGTAAATTTAACTTTGACTTTAAAAAGAAGCTCCTAGAAACAGAGATCATCAGAAAAATAGTTAATTAATCTATAAACTATTTTACTAAGAGCTGCAAACTATTTTACTAAAAGCTATAAACAAAATAGCTATAAATATGGATGCTAGTTATAGACTATAAACTATTATTAGCAAACAGCTATGAACAGCCTACAAGTATAGATACTAGTCATAAACTATGAACTGAAAATAGTTTCCTAATGATATCAGTACTAATCAGGGGGCTTCTATAGTATCTAATGATGAATCAGCAAGTATACTATATTCTGCTACAGAATTTAAGCTAGAAAACTATAGAAGTTAATACAATCTAAGCTAAAGCTAAAACTGACTAACTCAAGAAGTTCTCTACCTATATCTAGTGCAGAATTAAAGAAATAATAATTCTTTACATTATCAATACTGAAGCAGAAGGTTGCATTATAAGTATTGCTCAACAAGATCAGTTGGTATATAGAAGTATGTAGAATATTATTGGTTATACTATTGTAATTAATTTAAAAATTTCATTCATTATTAAATAAAATATCAATGATGTTAATAGTTTTGGCAATATAGATAGTATCTACAGTATTGATAATTTTAGCAGTATAGATAGTATCCACAGTGTTGATAATTTTAACAGTATAGATTTTAGCAATGTAGATTTTATCTTCTATATCTGACCTAGATAAGGAAATATTAGTTTCCTCTTTAAGATGGTTGTTGTTTATTAGGTAATTTTCTAAGAGGTAAAGTAGCAATATCTCTTTTTTTATATTTTATAGGTTTTCCTATCAGTGTAGACTTAGATTACCAAGGTGTTTTAATATAGAAGACTAATTTTAGAATATATTGAAGGTTCTTTTGATTACGTATATATCTTTCCTAAGGGGTTAATCTTAGATATTTAGTGGATTCTTGTTCTGTCAGTTCTTAACAGTTTTCCTGCCTTAATTATAAAGCATATCTCATTTGATAGTAACTTCTAAATTATCTAATAGTATTGTTAAATTGGTAGATATTGATATTTCTTTTTACAAATTCTACTATGTCAATAGTATCCTCTTAAGTCACTCTAGTGTATAATTATAGTAGTTTATTATATTGGTTAATAATTATATTTTCTACTATATTCTTGATCTGTTTATAGTTTGGTTAAAGTGGAGTTGAGTATCTAGCAGTATTTCTTTGCTATGGTTGAGTTGAATAAGGTTTTTGAATCCTCTAGATTTGGTAGTTAATGGTAGGTATAGTTTGTCTTCCTTCAATTAATTATTTCATCTATTATATATTACTTTTACAACAGAGATATAGTATAGATAATAGATAAAACTAGTAAAGAAGAACTAGAAGTAGAAGGTTAGAATAAAGAGAGTATATAGCAAGGTTACTGCAGAAGAGAGGAGATATATTCATTTATATACTTAACTTCTCTCTGCATCAGAAAAATGGTTAATTAATCTATGAACTATTTTACTAAGAGCTGCAAACTATTTTACTAAGAACTACAAACAAAATAGCTATGAACATGGATGCTAGTCATAGACTACAAACTATTATTGGTGAACAGCTGTGAACAGCTATGAACTATCTTAGAACTCTACTAGAACAATATTGTGAACTATGAATTGGCTAGAACAGCCTGTGAACAGCCTGTGAACAGCCTATGAGCACAGATGCTAGTTATAGACTATAAACTGAAAATAGTTTCCTAATGTGGTAAGCTAATACCATTAGTAATTCATTATTTCAGACATTAGCAAGAGATTAATAGTCCTATCAAGAGATACTTTCAAAGAGGAATAAAGAAAATTCAGGAACAACATCATGTCTACAGATATGTTAGTATAACTAATGACATAAGGAAGAGATGCAAATGCAGTGGCCGACATTACTCTCTCCAGGGCCTCCATCATCCTCTCATCAGACTATCAACCACTTCCATAATGCCAATCATACCAGATATACTCTTGCAAACAAACTTCTTGCAGTCATGACACCAGAACTGGTTCCCTGCAACTCTATTCAAGATGAATGAATATGGTGAGTAATTTTGAAATTTTTTATTTATTTTCCTGACTGTTTTATTCCGCATGCTCACTTTGTCTGGTTTTGTTGCAGGACGCCCCATATTACTACGGCAGGTACAAATACAGCGATCGCGACCAACGCACGATGCATTGTTCATAGATAGATAGCCAAGGCTATATTCACAAATCGCTATTCGATAGACAAATTGATTCAATTTTACAAAATTTAAACTATTGTAATTTCCATAAGCTACACTGACGCTGACTCTGTCTAACGACGGAAAGATCAAACAAGTGACGCATAGTTGGCCGTCCGTGAGGGCAATTCTACGAGTTAAACCGAAAAAAAAAAAAAAAAAAAAAAAAAACCGAAAAAAACAGATATATAAATAAATACTGGACTCTCATCAACAGATAAACATGGCCAATATTCGAGGAGCGCCTTACCCAAGGCTGATCAATCTCTCCCATGTGCCGGACAATCTGGATTATTCGTATTAGATTGATTAATTCTTTCATACGAAAGCACTCATCTTGGAGAACAACTTAAAAAGATTTTACAAACCTTCTGCATTTGCCCTTTACTTAAGGAGTCCCCAATCATTACGGACTTCCGGCAAGCACGCGATGCAAACATAGCCCGTGCACGAGTACAGCGAACCATTTCGCCTGGTCGGTCCGTCAATAGAAAGATTAATTCTTCGAAATCTTGTCAAAAGTATTCATATAATCCCATCAATAAATAATAGGTTATTCAGAGGCTGTTGACTAAGAAATAAGATTCGACGTCCAACTTCAGATTACCCAGCTCACCAACCTTTGATGTCAAACAGAGTGTTTTTGCTTATGGGCTGGGACACAATCTTTATTCTTTTTGTGGGCTCCGCATCAGGATCGACTTCAATTTCAAACCCATTCTTGCAAAGTATTTCAATATTCTCCATTGCTATAAGCTCTTCAGCAACTGTAAGTTCAGGTATGCGAGGCCTGTATAAAAAAATAAAAAAAAAAAAAAAGGATTGGAGCATCACGCATCTAGTTCCGTTTTCTATAACTTTGATCAATCGCAATTGAGGGATACCTGCTGCACAGGATTACGCACCTAATCAACTTCTGTGACTGAATACGAGTTTCTCTCTGTAATGCTTCAAAATTGTACTTCTCATCTGAAGCATGTTGATCAACAATGAATAAGTCACCTGCAACCCCTCCTTTCTCGAGTTTAGTAACAATAAACCCGAGATTGAATTGTCCCAATATGCTCATAGCCGCAAAGTCGCGCTTATCTACCACTCGACAAAGTTCGCGCTCTGCTTCGTCGTTATCCGTTGCGTGCGCAGACACCAAGTGCGTTTTTGCTATCACCTCTGGTGAGGCGGCTGGATGAACAGTGAGCGGGGAAAATAGTCGCTGAAACCGTCGTCGGGCCTGAGAGTAATCAAAGTCCACTGTCATAGAATCTCTTTCAACCAAGCCTGATTGTAAGGAGTCTAATCCAAGCTCCATCATCTCCAAAGTCGTGACAGTGGCTTCACATTTCAGGTTTGATGGTGCTTTTACAATCTCTACATCCTCAACATCATCATTGTCATTAATACTAGGGTCTTGCGGTTCTTCCGCTTCACACGTGCCCTCCGCAATCTTATTTCCTTGTTCACTATCCTGAGCTAGCATAGGTTCCCTATCACTACCAATGCCTTTGTTGATCTCAGTCGAGCCCTCTATTATTTGTCCTACTGCACTCACTTTTGTAAAATGAGTCACGAAGTTTACCACACTTGAGGATGCAAACGAATATGAAGAGCTTGAGTTGTCGGTCTGCCAATTTTCTCCCCTTCGAGATTGTATGGTTGTCAAGGGATCGGTCGCAAATTTCATTTTAAAGGGCATATTGGTCGATGTGGACGATACTAATGATCGTAATCGATTCAAAGACGTTGCGCGCTTCAAATTGGTGTCATCTACCACAGTATCCAACGGTGAACTCGTTTGAGGATCGTGGTCTTCCGTTATGGTACTGTTAGAAGATACATACTGCTTTGTCAAATCTGGTGATGATGCCACCGAGTATGAAGAAGTAACTGTAAGAGCGGTCGAGGACAGCGGTGGAGAAGTAGGAGGCGACGGGTCGCGCAAAACCATGAAATCATTTGTGTCATTTGCCTCGTGCTCCGCTTCATCATCGTTCACTGTAGATTCGATATCTAAAGCTTTTGACTTGGGTGTCAGCGTGCCGATAACATAGGTGGAACGAGAAGGCTCAAATAACGCGACCAATTCATCCTTGGTTCAGAGAATGCATGAGGCAAACCATTAGAAGTCGATTGGTAATAGTAATGTTGTATGTAAATCAAAAGACAACAATCAAGTACTTACAGCTAAAGCTTCCAAAAGCTGCTTTTCATCGTGCAAAAATATCGTTCTCTTATCCGGACTTATATTCACATCATATGCACCTGTTAGATAGCAGCCAAGCCAAGCATTCATAAATAATCAAATATCAGCATACTAATTTTCGTGACTACTACGAAAGAACATCATCTAATAACGCAATGAATCGCAAACAGCTCTAAACTTACCTTTGGGCAACCTTATGTCAGCCACTATTAATGGGTATTGATTGGAATTGAATTCACGATATACTTCATTCACAAGCTTCGCTATCTTAATGCGTGTATTAAAGTAAAACAAACATGACCACTCAAATTATTCATCCAGCGTAGGTTATTAGAAACCATTTCTAAAGCTTCTAAAGTTGACGGGACATTTCACTTTAAAAGGCACACATAATTTTCCACATACCTTTGGAAGAGTACAAGGGCGTCCGTTAATGTAGAAGTATTGTCGGTCGGCATTACTACGCCCGCTTCCCCATATCGGCTTTGTAATGAAGCCAATAATGCAGACGCCGCTACGACCAAGACAAAAATGCGAACCAACGTAAGTGATAGACAGTAACATAACCGGAAAAATAAAATAAAATAAAAGCAACAATCAAACTCAACCAATTAAGATCAAGTAGCGACTACTGCATAACGGCTGAATCATACATTTCTAAAACGAGCAAAACATTTCGTATTACCGACCTTTCATCGCTTTTCTTATTGATCTTTTCTCGCCCAACATCATTTTCATCGATACGACCTACAATTGTGCGACTCCCTTTGCTTCCATTTTTGCTGCTGGATAGCCGGATGTCAATAGGCATCAGCTGGGCTATCAGCTTGGTGCCAAAAACATTGGCAATGTTCTCGCGCACCGTCTTATTACCATTTGTACCGATAACTTTGGTCTTCTCGCTAACAAAGAGGTGGGCATTAACAATACAAGTTACATTAAAGAAAAAGAAAACAAAAATGAAATAAGTTAAAATTTAAACACGACAGCTTACCCTTTTCCAATTTGATTTGTGCAAATGATCCGCACATCCTCCGAGATAATCGCATAAGCTTGTATCAGTGCAAGCGTTTTCGCGTATTCACGTTTTATTTTCTTCTTAAATTCACGGTAGCGCACAGGAAGCGAATGGAAGAGGTCTTGCAAGTTTACTGTCGTGCCCCGCTGGAGAAGCATTTACACAAAGGTGGCATGTTTGGTAAAAGAGGTTTTTCTCCAAGAAAAACTGAGACAAAATAAATATTTCCTTCTTCGTTCTCCCAATATTACCTCCCGAGGTGTTGGCGATTTGGAAGTTAGCCGACCACTGAAATCGTACTCGAGCCTTACACCGACAGACGCCTGGTTTTTGGTGCGCGTCGTGACGGTTAGTTTTGAAAGAGCACAAAGGGAACTTAATGCCTCGCCGCGAAAGCCGAATGATGCAACTCCTGCCAAGTCCTCAAAGCTATTGAGTTTGGACGTGTAGTGCTTTAAAGCTGTTTTGCAAATTCATTGAGAGTTATAAAGAGCTTCTTCAAGTTTGGTCCTTTGTGGGGTTTGGGCAATGCATACCTAATACTTCGTAATTGTGAGGCTCAACTCCAGTCCCGTTGTCTATGACTTCTACTGATTCCAAACCATACTCTTTAAATCGTACTTCTATATATGAGTATGTCGTGTGTAAACGTGAAGAAATAGTATTTAGTTTTTATTTTTATCAGTGAAAGGGAACCAATACACCAAGTACCCACCAATAGTTGTCGCATTCGCGTCGAGGCTATTCTCAATCAGCTCCTTGGCGGCTGTAGCAAGGTCCAACACAACCTGACCAGAGCAAATGCGATGGACAGATGTCTTGTCAATGGCGACGATGGAATTAGCCGTCATCCTGTAAGCCTAAACGCAAAATCGCGAGTAAACGCGTCCAATTAATGGACAATGGTGATGTCATCGGTGTTTCTAATTGGATTCAAACCCTTACCCGTAATCATTTCGCGAACTTTAGAAATATATTAATTACCAATGCCGCTTATTGTACTCACAGGATATCCTTCCTGCGGGAAAACTACACGTGCTGTTCAAATTCGAGATTTCTTAGCGTCCAGGCTCAAATCAGAACAGGAAAAGAAGCTACAGATACACATGGTCAATAACGAGTCCTTGAACCTTTCGAGAGATGCGTATCGAGGTATATTGGCCTAAGTCTCTATCACAGACAGTTTTAGAATTGGTCTATATTTTAACAATTATAATTTATTCTACGTCTAAGATGCCCGGGAAGAGAAGAAATCACGTGGCACACTGATGTCGGCAGTAGAGCGTTTTTTGACAAAGGACGACATAGTTATAGTGGACGCCATGAACTACATCAAAGGATTCCGCTATCAACTATATTGTTTGGCACGGGCAATTGGAACACCTCACTGTGTGGTACGTGATTGCATTGTGATTGAACTTGATCTTTTTATTATTATTATTATTATTATTATTATTATTATTATTATTATTATTATTATTATTATTATTATTATTATTATTATTATTATTATTATTATTATTATCTCAAATGTCGTTCTCCATTTAAATAGGTGCACTGTGGTATCTCAGTCAACATAGCACGTGAATGGAACACTTCTCGAGCAGATGGTTACGACGCAACGATGTATGTTTCTAGTCAAATCGGGCAATGATGCTATTCCGTTCTCAGTCATTAAACATTCTGTCATTTAAATTACTGGGTAGTTTCGATGAATTAGTCGCTCGATATGAAGAACCGGAAGCGCGAAATCGGTGGGACTCCCCTCTCTTTACTATTTTATATGACGATGCTACTATTCCCGAAGAGGGAATTTGGAACGCAGTTATATTACAGAAACCGCTGCCGCCCAATCTCTCTACAGTGGTGGTAAGTGTGCTCCATTGGCGGCAAAGATATCATCAAAATTCACATTCGCTATATAATAGTTTCCAGCTTATTTGAAAGCTTCACTTTGCCACAGAAACCGGTCTCTGAGACGAACTATCTCTACGAACTTGACAAAGTGACACAGGATATTATCACAGCCATGCTCGAGGGACAGAAGGAGCTGGGTTCTGGAGGATTTATTACGGTTCCACACACCACACGCCATGTTCGGAATCCTGCTCGTACTGTAACTCTTAACGAGCTGCGACGACTACGCAGGCAGTTCACAAACATCAACAAAATACACACATTACTTAACATGGAGCGTGTTGCCGAAAACTTTGTGGATTATCTCGACACAAACTTGTCATAGACATTAGCAAAAGAAAAAAAAGTCACGACTAAACCGAAGAAAAATTGTCGGATATGTTGTCCTCCAGTGCATGGTATAGGCATCTTAACATATTGTATATACAAAAGACCCCCAAAGTATTACATGTGCATCTGGAGCAAAAAATTTTCGCAGGTGATAAACAATCTCGGCTTTCACTTATTTGCCAGCTCCGAAGCAATTTTATAGTTAAGAATCTTATTCCAATCCAGTTTGTTGCGAGTTAACGGCAGCGCACGGCGCAGGCCTTTGAAAGTATTCTCGGCAAGCTCAGCGTACGATTCGTTCAATGCTGTCTGGTACTCCTTCTCAGCCCTTGCAATTACCTTGGCGTAGATTTCTGCAATCGCTTTCGGCTGAGGTCATCCCAAAAGAGACAAAATAAAACGATTATTTTTCAAAGAGCATGGCACACCCACATAGTTTAGAGATTATTTATACTCACGTCGCTCGGTAGGGATGGGGCATTGACCTCCGCGTCCTTGTTAGATGTGAGTTGCACATTACCGTCCTCGTAATAGTGCACATGTACTTTGAGACTGCCCTTTAATGCGACTGAACCGACTTCTATCGTCCATACCGAACGCCACCGCCCTCCCCTAAGACATTAAAATACACTTCAGTAAAATCCTAAGACAGTAAGGCACAATCAAATTTAGACAGGTTTGGTCATACCAATAGTTTTCAGGGTTGTATTTTATATCTACAATCGCGATGGTCAATTTGCCTTGAGAACCGTATACAGCCGAGACGCCGTTGGGATAATGATCGAGGACATAAGACTGGATCGCCTCATCAAGGGCGGCCCTAAGTCGGGGGAGATTTTGATTATCGAGTCAAAAGAAGAATACTTTAACACAGACCACACTTTTCTGTAATATTTTCTTCCTCTTACTGAACACGAAGCCAGAGTCAGTTACCTCAAAGGCTCAATATCCTCATCTGGTGTATGCGGTTTAACATCAGAAGCAACCTTTGTGGGGATACGATTTCCAAAGCAAAGCATATATGTTAAAATGAGTAAAAGCAGTCTAAAAGTACAGGGATTGCATAGTCGGTGCGGACCTGTTTCATGTGATCAAACTTAAAGATTTGTTGGGACTTTGGATCGATGAAATGCTCGTTGTCGATTTGGCCAAACTTCGATACAATAACCTGCAAAATCAAAGGCATGAAACGGTTAATTCATATCATTGTCTCTTATATTACGTGAAAATAAAATAAAATAAAACCCTTGGGATGGTATGGGTTACCTCCCGCTCATCGCCAGGTAATTTTACGGTTATGAGCTGCTCGGTATTATATTCTTCTAAGGCGCCTATAATGCCAATCTGTAGTTCCTCATCATTGTCAATGAGGGTACGCACGTCTACATGGAGGAAAGCGAGTTGATTTAGCGCGCAGCCGTCAGGGGCCCTTCTGATTTGTCTACTTATTCGAAGTTAGAATAAGGATTTCTCCTAGTACACGCAAGGGAACCAGGAACCAGATAAAGCGGCATACCGTTGAATACATCATTGACTTCCCCGGGTGGGCTATCCAGCAAAAAGCTTGCAGCAATCGTAACTTTTTCCCTTATGTCCAAATCCTGGGCCATGTTAATCTGGATGGAAAGGAAGGTTCTCCTTTTCAGTCAGTTTCTCGCGTCACTTTTCATTCGCTGGATGACGTCAGCTGTTTATTTCAACTCAAATCCTGAAAATACACAGAATTCACTACGATTGGCTCAAGCAGAATAGTTACATGTACATTGAACGTAGCGTTGTAAATCATTCCAGTGGTGCAATCTCGAGAGGTATAAAATGAAATGTACGTCGTATTGTCTGTGCTAACGACTTGGTCATCACTAGTTGTGACTTTAAAAGAATAAATAGGTCTAGGATTTATCAGATTGCACTGATTCACTGGCGTAGCGATTTCACCATATGTTATATCTGCCATAACAAATAGCTCCAGTCGAGCGATTGTTAAAGTATTTGATAATGGGGTGTAAGTCGACGTAGCAGAGGCCATTGCTGGTTGATTGGTCACCATATGACGGGAGGAGCTTGTGGCGAACGACGCGGTCCCAGCCGGCGACAACTGGTTAGAAAACACCCCAGTTGAAGTGGTAACTTGGTTCGAAGGTAATGAAGAGTCTATTTGGATGGCGTGCGTGCTCGTCGGCAGTGCGTTTTGGCCATACGCAATATTTGCTATCCAAATAGCAAGCAGAAGCGTAATAGGTCTGAGCATGGTGGAAAATAATAATAAGAAAAAAGAGATTATTATGCGTGACTGTCCAGAATCTTTCATGTGGCTAATGGCCTCGGGACCACAATTTGGTGACGCACTCAACATCAAATTTGTTTGTTTCCATAACGCTTCAACACAGAATTACGAAACAATCTTGCGAACAATGCTGCGCGACACGTTTGGATACTTCAACACGACACCACCAAATGAATGGTGTTTTGTCAGGTTTTACGAATATAGAAAGCAACAAACCAATTTATTTATTCTTTTCAACTATTATCTTGTGAATTGTTATGGTGATCAATTTACCTTTAAATATTTTAGTTAAGAGATAATTATAAAGTAATTATTCTATCTAAATTATTATTTGTTAAAATAAATATTATAATAGTATATAAAGATAATAGACTTTTGTATACTTATGTACAAAATCACTAGTATCTTATTATTCTTGTATAAATTCTCTGGTATCATATTTAATTAATTATATAAATTTTCTAATATATAACTGTAATTTAATGATATAGTATTCAAGTTTATAGCCTTTTGTTTATAGATCTTAGTTGTAAACTGTTTGTAAGCTATTTAGTTTTCCTAATGTGGTAGCAAATGTAAACAGTAAATATCAAAAAGCCACTATTTAATCAATATTAAGTAAGTAACTATATATAAGATATAATTAAATATCAAAAGAATTAGTAATCTTTATTTTATTTTCTTAACTTTGATAAACTTTGTGTAATAGTGATAGCTGTTACATTCTGTAACTTTATTGTTGATTTATATATTTTACATGTGATATGTGATTATATCAAGGGAAAATTAGCTTTTTTTTCTTTGTCCACTTGGTGTGATAGTGACTATATCGAGGGTGTGACTAAAATTCAGGACGTATGTGACTATTGCCGGAAGAAGTAAACCACAGCCACATTTTCGGTCTTCACTAAATAAATGTCTTATGATTCCAGTTTCCGTCTTGCAATGCCAGATATTAGCTATAACAGTTGACATCTCATATAAAAGTCTTCGTGCCGTTAAGAATTGTTCAATAAAACTGAAGTTTATAACAAGAATGTCCAGTTATTGATCTAGTTGCGCACCAAGTTGAACTGGCAGTCTAGACAAATTTGGAGAAGGGGCGAAGCAATCTCAATATCTATCATCTTTGCATCTCCTTGTTCCACTTCTCTTTGGGTTTACTTACAGTCTGGACATTCGCCATGTTAACGTCCATGTCAAACTTTCTCGTTGCCGTCGTTATATTATCGATGTTCAGTCCATGGGTTGCGGCGGGTAAGGCAGATTGTACTGACCAAATCTGTTAGACATATGAAAAAGTTCAAACACCCTGAGCGCCTTTGTGATCCGATCTAATATATAGTTATTCCCACATGTTGGAATCATTAGACCCGTTCTCTGTGCGATGTATAACGGCCCTTGATAGGTAATCGTCTCTGTATCATATATCATGTAATAGTTACTTACACGCAGCAGCTTGTTGATCAAATTTCGCAATACATACAAGAAACCCGAATCTACTTTTAGACGGCGATTGCACCCTAAGCTCAGGCGCATGGAACATGAGATATGTAGATGACTGGATTGCGTATCCGAAAAAACATAGTAAATACAGCAATTTGTTTTTTGCTCGCCTCTTGTTGCATACGGAGATTAACATGCTGATTCTTGTCAATACATAGTTAACCTCACCTATGGCGACCTCGGTTTTGGATTTGATTATGGTATATATGCATATATTATATTGTTTCCCTCGCAATTGGCTTCATTTTACCACAGCATTATGATACATACTAAGTATATAATGCCCCCTCTCTCCCTTTTTTTTCAGGCAGCTGTTGCTCCCCCAATCCAGACAAAACTTTTCGTCCGTGGCAAGTTGTCTCTGGCGAAAAAGCTTTTATTGCAGACGCACCATTGTCTCAGATGTTCGAAATCACTAGTACTTTGAAAAAAACGTGGATCGATGACGGTGCTTCGGTAAGGTTTAAATGCCCAATAGCCAAACGTGTCGAAGCACTTGACCATCAGTTTCCACACTAATTTTTATCTTATCCACGCCAGTATCTTGAGTTGCAAGTGTCCTTCAACGCACCACCATACACTCAGCTTTCCGAATTCTACACTGACACTGGTTTTGTTGTGGAAGTCACTTTTTTGGATTATTCCAAAGGATTTCTTCTCAATTACACATCTGGTGCCAGATTTGTATCGGTCAAAGACCTCACTCAGAGTAACGACAAAATCGACCCAATCATAATTCCTATGGGTACCCGCTTTGTCGTAAGACAATTTTTTAATTTTAATTTTATATCTCTATATCACAATCACCTTTACTTATATCGCAACCTGTTACAGAATGTTACAGTTTATGCTACTATCGGCAAATGTTTTGACAACATCAACGCCAACATACATTTGATCAAAGAAGCGACTACGCTTTACAAACTTTCGAACCAAGGTATGCTATAGACTGTTGGCCAAGGGTAGCGATTTTGATTTCTTTTATTTCGACTTTAATCTCTGTCCAACGTTAGGTGAATGGATACTCTACTACATGTCAGTAGTAAATACTGTTGTCGTTCCCCTTACATTGTTCCTTGCAATCAAAATTTTCAGATGGAAGATATCGTTTCCCGCGTATGTGAAAATCATGTATCTGCTTCGCATTTGATTTGAAGAACTTTTTTGATAAGAAATTAAATTTTACTTTATTTTCACGTAGGCCTATACATATGAACGCACGGCAGCCATCACATAAGCGTACTGTGCTCCTGTCTCTTTACATGTCCATTGGTATGTATTAATGACACCTACCTCAAACTGCCTGTAGTATTTCATTATCGGTGACAATTCGCATGATCCATTACGCATAATTGTTTTTTCACTTAGTGCAATTCGTGATGCGTGATGCCTGGGCTCTCGTTTTACGTCGGAATTCACAGAGTCCTCTGGCACAACTGTTTTCAAAGCCATATCGATCAATAGGTAATAATGTTTTTCCAATATCGATCGATTCTGATTTTCATGACCTAATGTTTTTTTTTTTTTTTTTTTTTTTTTTTTTTTCCTTTTCCTTTCCTTTTTTTTTTGTTTTTTTCTTCTTTTTTTTTTTTTTTTCCTCCATTCATATCTTCTACTGGTATTATTTTGAAGCCTTGTTTGTTACATTTTTATCGTACGGTGGTATGTTCTATCCCGTTTTCATATGCTACCAATTAAGTCACCGGTCGAGATTCGCGAATGCTATGGGTACGACGACACATAATTTGAAACATTTATAGTGCCATGCTATAACCATAATGGTTTTGTTCACTCTATGCAAAACTGTGTACACTTAACTTGCATCATCAAGGCGCTTACACGCTCGCGACGCTTATCGGCCAGGTGTTGGCTACTGATCTTCAAGAATACTTTCTCTTGGATCCGCCGCTTTCTACTGTCATTGTTGTGAGGCTTCTGACGCAGACGCCAGTGTATCTGGCTTTCTTGGTAGTCTTGGGCTACTTTCTTCGTCAGTCATTGGTAAAGCCCACCGAACACTCCGAAGCGAATTTTCGTATGATTAGTAACATCGAAGAACTCTATGTTCGCAAGTTACTATGGCGTAGAAACTTCACTGTACAGCGAGAGATCCCCATCGGAATAGGATCAAAAGTGTGGCGCTTCATCACACTACAGGGATGGCCTAAAGATAATAACAAGCGCAATGCAACATCGTGGAAACAATGGGTCCAATTTCAGTTTGGCATAGACCCGGACATTCGGTAAGTGGCTGTACCAGTAATGTACCGAGGAGAGGAAAGTATCAAGTAACTCAAAGCCTATTCACCGCACTTGCTATATTTAGGATACCCTTTCTTCTACTTGCCGCCCTTGTGATGTTGGAGTTCTGCTTGTATCAAGTAGTTCTCTATGTAATCCTTGTTTTTAGCAATGGCAACGGATCAGATTTTGCCTGCGCAGTGTCCCCGTGGCTCTCATCGCTGAATGGGACTTTATCTGAAGACAAGAGCGCAATAAGTAGCATCAATCTAGCAAGGAATGATGACGACTCGCTCGCGTTTGCAAATACTCTTTACTCGGCTTTTTCGTACACTATGGTGGCCGCTGGCGCTGGCGGTGGCATTGGTATTGTCTCACTACACTCACATTGATTTCTCTAGAGATTGTAGTTGGGCAGTGTGCTCATTTTTATGAATTCTTCTGATTTTCCAGTTTCAATGATTTACGCCACTGGAATTCTTCGTCGTTTTACAAAGGATATTATGTTATTACGACGAGGCGATTATCAGCTTTTTAAAGGGAAAAAAGACAATACGTTAGTATCGACAGAGATAGTTTATATATGTTAAACATTTTCTCAATCCTGACTCTGATATTCTCTTCAATCCATCTTTTAGTGTAGTTCTTGATGACGCTATTCGGTTCATGGGAAACGTCATCGGGTTTGGGTTTACAGGCACATTTGCCGTTATCATGGAGCTTATGCTGATTGGTAGCCTTATTACGCTTGTGGTTTTGATACATGAGATACAAGTAAAAGTCGTGAATGCTTTGCTGTACGGAACCGCACTACAGGTACGGGGAGAGGGAGAGGGAGGGGTTGTCTAGTCCGCTGGTTGGTAATAGTAATATTCTTTGTCTGATGTATTTATTTTACTCTTTAGGCGTCTGTGATCTCCGTCCTCTTTCAAATTGTTCTCAAGCAAGTGACTCAAGTCGTTTTCGTACAATCGAACTCCCGATTCCGGGTTCGCCCAGGACTCCGCGACATATTTAATCATTACTCTTATTTCATCTCCTTTGCGAGTTTTGCGGGTGGTTTTACGTCATATTTATTTCGAATGATCAAGATGATAGGCCGATTCCCTTTGTTCAGTGAACGCGTCGATCGCAACATCGAGCGATGGGACGTGCGCATGGGAGACAGCGGTTACGTTGCGTATCTCGGGATGGTTTGTATTTCCGCAGGTTGCTTTGGAACAGCGAGTCGACCTTCACGTGTTGATTAATCGACAACGATCATTAAAAGAATCACGGTAAACTTTTTCTGCAGCTACTTGCTGAGCACGAATTGAACAATCCCATTTTGGTTCAGTTCGTGAAAATCCTTACGCAAATACACGATAAGAAGCGCAACACATCTTTACCTTGGGAGCATAAATCGCTTCTCAGCCGGAAATCCTATTCAGTCGACTGCGAAATCACTGGCAGCACCGAGAACTTGGACAAGGATTGGACAAGAGTGCGGGCCAGGATTAGATGGCATCTCCTTTATACGCTTATCAAGAATCCAGCGGTACGTTTTCTGGTTTGGTAACAGCTTTGCTTTGTGATATATTACATGTCATCTCATTCGAATTTGCAATGCAGCTGATAAATGCGCGTTGGCACCGGAAGAGTCGTGGTTTGCGGTATGAAGCGGCGGAACTGCGAATTCTTGTGCATGTAAAGGATGATGAGATACCTTTCGATGCGTGGACGGCGGTGCACGAGGATGAGGATGAAAAACATTCGAATCAGTAACTTATGTAATTTAAAATCCGTTAATTTAATCGGTCATGTGCCCAAAGCCACTTTCGTTGTTCCTTTCCTGTTCACATTCTCCACACCAATACTACTCCAAAACATGGTTTTAGCAGACCTGGGTCGACGCATTAACAATGCGTTGACTGAAATGACAAAATCGAACGTCATCGACGAGAAGGTGCGGACTTAGCTGCCAACACAGCCGCATGGCGAAACGCTTCAGCAACATCCTTACAGTTTCCTCGTTGTGTTGGTCACAACACTCTAGGTCCTTGACACACTCCTAAGAGAGATTTGCAACGCTTTGCTCGAGGCTGATGTCAACATCAAACTGGTAGCAAACTTGCGAAAAAACATTAAGCAAATCGTCAATCTAGAAGAGCTCGCAGCGGGGATCAATAAGCGGAAGATCATCCAAAAGGTAAACGAATTTCCTTGCAGATATTTAGTGTGAAAATGCTATTAAGAGCAGAGCAGAAAATAGATGTTTATAATGACGTTCACAATATAATTTGATAGCGTGAATGGGTAGACCCTCCAATTAGAGAAATACAAAGACATGTACAGACTCACTACACCATTGTTTCTTCAATCTAGGCTGTTATGGACGAACTTTGTAAGCTAGTAGACCCCGGTGCCGAGCCATACAAGCCGGTCAAGAATAAGCCCAACGTCATTATGTTTGTAGGTTTGCAAGGTAGCGGCAAAACAACCACATGTACCAAGGTAATAGGGATATATATATATCTGTATTCATTTCGAATGTTTGTTGTTTTTCTAATAGAACAAGTGTTTATAGCTATAGTAGTCTGTTCTAGTGATTCACATAAACTCATGCCTTTCTTATCCTATATGTACTGCTTGTTGCTTTTATTACATTTGGTAATGGTGGCGATGACGCAAGTTGGGCTATTATTACCAACGCAAAGGTTGGAAAACTTGCCTCGTATGTTCGGACACTTTCCGTGCCGGTGCGTTTGACCAGTTGAAGCAGAATGCCACGAAAGCAAAGATTCCGTATTATGGCAGGTAAAGTAAACATGTTCAAGTAACCAAGAACCGACCTTTAATTTATTCAAACTTGTTCATATTCAGTCCCCCCCCCC
>RBNK01000168.1:0-35910 GCA_003990785.1 Endogone sp. FLAS-F59071 | reverse complement strand
AAAAAAAAAAAAAAAAAAAAAGGAAAGTAGCTCAGTGTCTTTGGGACACAAGAAGGAAACCGACTGTAGGGAAGCGTGGGTGCGGGGTGCAGGAACGCAAGAAGAAAAAAAACAAAGCCATATCACCCATGTCCATTTTTATCAGGACGCGTCGGGAACTAGACCTGAGGTCACGTCACGCCCAATCGTTTCCCATAGCAAGGGTTCACCAAGAAATCTCAAACACTTTTTGCCCATTAATCCTAACGCAACGCCAATCGACAATCGGATGGCTGGAACACTACACACACCAATTGTTGGCCCCATTTTGCTGCTCACCGCAAACCATTGCTTCTTTTCAACGACCGACTATTTGGGAGCAAGCCATACCTTCCGCTCCGGGGTCAGTTTTTTTTGTTTTTTTTTTTTTTTTTTTTTTTGAGCCTTCAATAAACACAAGGTCTGCCAATGGTTTCGTATTCGAGCTAGCGCTCTTCGGAAATTGCCCTTAAAATTATTTTCCATCATTCCGGATATTTCTAGCATTTCCAAATGTTTCCAAAATATTGACTAACTTCTTCTTGAAAAATAATTGCCACGACGAAATTTCAGGCAGGTGCCCCACTGTATATTCTGTTGTTATTCTTAAAATCCGGAGCCATTCTCTGGATAGGAATAAAGTCTTGATTCTTCGTCCAACAACTTTTTTTGAATTGTATAAGCCAATCTGGAATACAAGTGTGGTATGTATTAAATAATTGGGCAAGTTCGATTTTAGCTGCCACCATTCTTGAGTATATATCTTTTTTTTCTTTTCTTTTCTTTTCTTTTCTTTTCTTTTTTTTTTTTTTTTTTTTTTTTTTTTTTTTTTTTTTTGAATTCTGATATCAAAGAGGTCAAGACCTTCGCGTATATATACTCACGTGGGCCTGACTGCTTTCTAGTTTGACCACGTGATGTATTCCCATAAACATGTCTGGTTCGCAGTTTGTAACTGTAACTGTAGACCAGAATGGCGACTGAAGGTGTGTTTAAGAGAAAGACCACTGTTACCAACGCTGAGGATGAGGCTGAATTTCTTGATGACCAAGGTACGCATATCAAAGAAAAGCTACCTACACGCATACCCACTAGATCGCACCAACATCCCTGCCACCCTTTCGTTTACAGAGCAAGACAAGATTATCAACGAGTTGCGTGACAAAAATGCGAAATCCAACAAATCAATATCGCAAGGATTAGCTGGACTCTCGGCGTTGATTTCTGTGCTGTGAGCTTTATTTTATTTTGTTTTATTTTAATAAATTTGCCTATGAAATCTCGTTGTCTCCACGACCAAAAACACTCACTCTGAAATCTCATAGCTACTTCCTTTACACATGGGAGTACCTCCAACCTTCCCAACCGCTCTTAATGCCCGTTGTCCCGATCCCAACCGATCCGCCCACACACTCCGCCGCATCTTTCCCCCTGATATCGGTTGCTTTCAGTATCATCACTCTCGGCCTCTCGATATACTACATTCTCACCTACAAGGATCTGTCAGAGACGACGCCAGCCGCCGAAGCTGTCAGTTTTAGAGTCTTGCAGATTTCGTCGGGAACAGGGCTTGCAGGAGTTGTGTTTGCACTGGGAACCAGTTGGACGGAGTTGTTGTTTTGGGCATTCCCCTTGTTGGTGGTCCTGCTCGATTTCACAGCGCTCCGGATGATGAGAGAGATAGATAATGGGGTAAGGGAGTTGGAGAATGTCAAATATAACTTCAAGGGCGCATGAATTGCTCCTGCAATGAGGTCTTTTCAGACCAAAAAATGAATACCCAATGTTCCAATGTACGATATTTTTCAAAAGTAAATACCATTGCACAGAATGAAATCAAACCCAAAAAAGAACAACGGGTGGCTTTGGCCAACGTCACACATGAAGGGCCTTGTCAAAGGAGTCATGTATAAAATATATCTTCACCTACTCCAGTTGAAAAGTAAACAAACCCCATCCAATGGACCATGTAAGTTGGAATCCTCTACTTGGCCCTTCGCTTCTAGCTAATTCTTAACTCTCCAACTCTTCTTCAGCCTTCAACCTCTTCCGCCAGCGCTGCTGTCACCGCCTTTATGAACCCATTCTCCTCCCGCAAGAATAGCGCTCTTCCCAGAACGAGCCTAGACGACGACGACGACGAGGGATCCGATAGCGCCTCCCTTGGCCTGAGCAAGAAAAAACCACAATTCTACTCCGAATACTTTAAGCGATACGAGCTGATGATCGAGTTGTACGTGATTTCAGGACCACCTCGATTGTTGGCTCCGCTTGCTGATCACTGATTTAACCAACTTGTCACTTTCTACAGCACGAACCTGAGGAATCCGAACCACTGCCCCTTAGGTGTCTACGTCATGCCAGCCCAGGACAACTTAAATAGTACGCACCGACAAAATAACTTTATCATGTACCGGCCTTGTTTACCCTTTGAAGCTAAAAGGTTTATCACTATGAGAGTCTGACAGCCTTATTGAAGAAACGATTTAAATTTCCGGTTCTATTTCCAAAATTCCATTCTCTCCCTCAAGCCTGGTTCGGCTCCCTTTTCGTCCATAAGGGCTATTACCGCAACGGCGTCTTTAAGTTCCGCATAAGCATCCCCCCCGAATATCCCGAGCGCGCACCTACGGTCGACTTTCTGACAGACATGTTCCATCCGCTGGTGGATCAGAAGGGTGGCTTTAATATGGGTCAGCAGTTCCCCGCCTGGCGGCCACATCAGGACTACATCTTTCACGTGCTGCACTACATTAAGAACGCGTTCAAAAAGGTTGTGCTTGACAATTTATTGGAGAAGTACGCAAAGAACAAGGAGGCGTATCGAATGTGAGTCTAATATTCGTCATTGGGTTTGGGCGGATCAATGTCAGTTTGATATGATTTATGTTTACCTAGCGTTCTAAACCCACTCTTCCAATTGAACTCCTTTCAGGTACCATAACGAGCCACATATTTTCGCCAACCTTGCGCAGCAGTGCGCCCAGCTCTCCATCACCGAGTCGATCTTGTTTGAAAATTTCCCCGAATCAAACATGATCCGGTTCACGTCGCTAAAAGACGGCAAGTTTGGTGAGTATCAAGTGTTTGACTGTGTTTATAGAGCATGAGTCTGTACTCACCGGTTGAGATATTGTAGTAAACCAGGAAAGACAGAGAATATTATCTGCTTGTTAAGAGAAGCCAGTATTATTATGATTTTTCCTTACCTTATTTCCAACTTCTCTGGGCTTAATTTAATTTTGCACGCATTCTTTCGACTTTAACTACGATAGAAGAGCTCAAGGCGCAGATTCTCAGTAGCACAGTAAGTGATGTTCATCACAACTTCTTTGATTTTCTTTCTCAATTATTTGTAAGTGAATACTGTTCGGCTTTTAAGATGACTCGACATATTCTTACTATTTATATTATTATCCTTTCAATGTCAATCTAAATAGGCTGGAGGCTCAGCGGATAACAAAACCTTAATCGAGCAGCAGCTCAAGGATCGATTTAATGATTTCAGGAACAAGAGCATGAGTGGTTGAAAGCACGATTGACGAGATGGGTAGATGCCACGCGGCGCTGCCTTATCTGAGTACTATCCCGTTGTTTTGATGTAGAGCGTTCGTGAAACTTTATTTAGCATGATTATCCCAATCCTTTGTATCATTTCCAGTAGCTTTAAATGTGTGTTATAAGATATTCGAATTTCCTTATGATTTCATGTGTATGTGAGTGACATGGGACGCAGACGCACGACGTATCGGGCATTCAAGAGGCAGCTATCCTTCTACGAAATGCATGATAGCTGAAATCTGTTCAGTTGGACACAACAGTGAAGATAATGTGATAGGTAGTAGCAACATGGTAGGAACAGTTTTGCGGAACTCAATAAAGAACCTCCACTCTAACGCCCCATAATACAATTTTGGTGTATGTTTGTATTTTTGCTTTGTAATTCCCTACAGTTAAAAAAACATCATCCTTGTTTGTTCTATATTAATATGTTACATATATTACAATGAGGAAAACGTAAGGTCCAAGATTCTCCCTCAAATCACAGCTCCTGTAAGGCGTGACCCCCTTACTTCAAATCACGCAAATATTCCACGTCGCGCACTAGATTCCGCGGCAATTGCCGTCGATTTACTTCTCGCATTTCGCGGTACCATCTAAACAAACTCATCACATGCTTGAGCTCGCCGTTTGCGAGGAGGAGGAGGGATCGCGCGGCGTGGATCTGAAGGACGAAATCGGCTTCAATAAAGGGTTGAAGTGAAAAAACGGTCAGTCATAACGAGAAAAACGACCAATTTAGAATCTAGTAATTACGATATCAACTAAAACTTAAAAATTTAACAAACCTTGAGATACATCGTGACCCAAATCCAACACGTCTTCCATCTTCTGCCGTAAAGCTTGTATACCTGCCTTCTCCTCTTCTTCAAACAAACCACTACGGCCAAGCACACCTGTAAATACAAGCGAGTTTGTTAATCTCCAATTCCATGCGCAAAAACAACAAAAACTATTATTCTTGACAGTAAGGCGCCAACTAAATTTTTACCGATAATCTGTAATGACATATCCACTAGATGATTATCTTTCATCAATGGCCATAAAACATTGCTGATGATCTGTTCATATATGTGCTCCCAGTTGCCGTAGTAATAAGCGGCTAATTCCAATGACTTGACGAGATTAAACCGGTAATCTATAAAGTGAGCTGGCATTGAATAATATCGATGATAAGATTGATGAATCTTTGCTAGCGCAGCGGCTGCATAAGCATACAATAATAATAACAACAAAAAAAAAAACCTTGATTTGCCTCCGTTGATGCGAGTGAATGAAACTCAGGTAACCGTAGTACCGAAATCATCTCCTCAATGATGTCGTCTAAGTAAGGTGCATTTTGCGGCTTGTTCCAACCACAACAGGATTCGAGTGTGCTGTATAGCTGCTGTGTCTAGAGACAGGTATGTTCGATGTCGATAAATGGGTGTTAGATAAAAATTTCAATTGGAATCAAACAATTTCCCAGCAAAGTTCAAGGTACTTCCCAATGAAGTTTAAAGTACCTACCATAGTATTATGTTCGTAATCGTCGTAAAGACCGGAAAAGATTGATTCGAACGTTCGCAACATCAAGGATTGACCTGAAAATAGAATAAAAAAGGCATTGTTAAAAATCAATAAAACAGGATTCCTCATAATATAACTCATTTCGACATTCCCTCTTCCCTCTCCACGCCATCAATACATACCATTTTCTGATACACTCAACATCGACCCCTCAACCACTGGATACTTTAAAACGTCCGGCCACATCGCAGCGACATTAGAGAACATTGATAAAAAATAAGAACTCTCGACTGATTCGCGCATCAGATCAAAACAGAAGACACGGACACGTTGTAAAGCGCCGACCGCTCGACAGACGATGACGAAAATACGGCAGACGTTGCTAGTGTGTTTATAAAATTAGGTGAGATGATGGAGCGGGATTGCGCGACCAACAGCCCAAGTAACTTTAATGGATTCACTCACTACGCGTACTCCATGTCTTTCATTTTAGACACATTAAGAAAGATAGTTTCGGTAGCCCAGTTTAATATTGATTCCAATAGTTGCGTCTGTTAACCGGCCAATTCCAGATAAATTTGGGAGTTATATTTTGCGTGTTCAATATTGCAATTTTTAAATACGAAAATCGTCCTTATCATCATACCTGCGGAAACTTGTTCGCCAGAGCCCATAAGAACAGTATTAAATCCGCCTCATTCTCGCGCAGACATGTTGGTACGTCAAGCACCGGATGACCCTCTGCCACAAGGCGCCTCATTCCAGTAGCGCCGGGGTTGTCAAGTAAATTCACAGGCGTAGTGAACATGTGTAGGTAGTCTTCCAGCGCAGAAAACAGAAGCTCTGTTTTTGTTGTCGCGAAGATCTCCAGATCTCCGACCATGGCGAATACAGATTTCGGATTCGTTGTAAGATCCTTAAATTTGTCAGCGATATCTACATTTTTCACAATGATAAAAATTTAACAAGTATATAAGAACGCGGCCGACTTCCCATTGAACACAGCGAGGATTTGAAAAGTCCACACCCTGATTTGACCTTCAAACAGATACTCACATTTTGAATGATTGATTATCGCCGGCACGGGAAACACTGCCTCCGCTGTTTTGCGCCGTGTCCGTTTCACCGACTCCTTTGCTGCCTCCTCTGTCTTCTTCCGCTTGGCCGCTTCGGCTTTCTCCCTTGCCGTGACCTCCTTCGCCTTTTTGTCTTCCTCTATTTCAGCCTTTGTTCTTCGCGTACGCTTTGATTTCACGGACGGGACAGGCGAAGCCGGCGGCTGGACTTCCTCAAGCACATCGTGATCTTTGTTCTGAGCCCTGGTTTGTTCCGTTGGATTTTTGGCGGATTCGGTTGCTCGTGTCGGTGACGCGAAAGTGGTTACGCGTTGCCTTGAGATTGGCAGTGATTTTGAAACAGAGACGGAGGGAGAACTTGCAGATAAATGGTAGTTGCCAACACTGCTTTCAGACAAAAGAGGAAACTCGCGCGCCTACACAGTATCTCAAATGAGTGATCTATATGACCGCAAGCATACTTCAAAGGTATCAGCGAGACAATAGACCCATTTAGCTAACCTTTCCGGAAGGCGAGAGCACTGCTTGCCGTACTGTTTCTTTGAGTTCGGCAATTTGTATTAGTTGATCGGTATATGTGTCTTGAAGGACTCTCTATATATAATGAGGTGATTGATAAATTGCATGAGCACGTATAGCCAAATGGCCTGAAGACCCATAACATCAGCGATGACTCACCTTTGCCTTAACTAAATGTTCGTTCTCCTGGCTCAGCAACTCAATTTTTACTTTTAATATCTCAATCTCCTCGCCGCGACCGGAACTAATACGGGTTCGCCGCAACGCGTCAATTTCGCTCTTTTGTTTGTCGATCAGATTATTTGCCGCGTCCAGCTCCGCTTGAATAATATCAAGGTAATCATCTCTCGGTATCGAGGTTACCGCTGTAATCATGCTCTTCTGTCTCTGATCCTCCTTGAGCTTCGCGATCATGGCCTTAGAAACCTCGAGTTCTTTTGCCAATACGCTATAATGCGCTCCATCCGACGCACGAAGCTCCTCCACTTGCTGATCGAGCCTCTCTGCGTGCTGATGTGCCTGCCTCTTCTCGTCCTCCAGCTTCCGTACTTGGTCCCGCAGCTGCTGGATCTCATCGGATGGAGGATTGGTTCCTTTCCACTCGTTGAGCTCGCGTTGGAGTTTGTCGAGGTCCTGCTTCGAATTATCCAGCGCGTCGCGGGTCAGTGTGTGGTCTAATTCGAGCTCCATGATCTTCTGCTCGAGGTTCTCCTTATCTGTTTGAAGGGTTTTCACCTCTGCTTGTAGCTCCTCCTTTTCCGCCTTGAACTTCTCTTTCTCTGCCTTGAATTTCTCCTTGTCCGCCAGCCTAGCCTTGGAGTTGTCTTCCTTGCGTTCCGCCTTGAGCTCGGCAAGTTCTTTGCTGACGGCCTTGCAGGCGGCATCCCTGGACAATAGGAGCACTATTTTAGTCAAACCTTGAAACTGGCAAACGTTTAAGAAAACACGAAAATAGTTTGTTGACTTTACTTTGCGTCCAGATCTTTCTGCAATTTGGCCATCTCCTTTTTCATTTTGTCGGCATTCGTTTTGGAGGGTGTGTTCTCTTGTAGCTCAGCCTCCAGCTGTGCCTTTAGCATCTACGGGATGCAGGGGTCGCTGTGAGTCGTTGAGATACTATACCACTGCGTAAATAAAATAAAGTAAAAAATAAAAAGGAGCAAGATAGACGAAGGAATCGCAAGGTACCTCGACAGACCGCAACTTGACCTGAGCATTCTCCATTTTAGTACGTGTTGACTCGAGTTCCGATTTACAGTTCTCTGCATCGCTCTTGACTTCAGAGAGCTCATTCTCGCGGGCTGCGAGCAGCTGTGCAAGTCGCGTGACTTCCTTGTGAGATTTCTCGGAGTCGACCTTGAAGAAATTCAGCTCCTTGATACTAAGGGATAACTGAGTGTTACATGCGGACAGCTGTGTTTGTATATTCGTTATATCATTTTTGGCCTGTGCGAGCTCTGGGGAAGAGAAAAGGAAAAAGGACGATAATTACGTTAGAGTTGGCGATGTTTGGTGTGCTCACAGTATGCCCGTTAAACGAAATGTACCTTGTTCCTTCGTTTTAAAAATCTTCAGTAGCTTGTTCGTATTTATAACACGCTCCTTTATCGCCTGAATGTTCTCCTCCGGTCTCGGTTCTGAAGAGACCGTTGGGGCAGGATCGTCTGCATTTGCGGTGGCCATGGCCAGGACGGTCGCTGCGAGGATTATCCATCAGCCACCAGCCACCAAGAAACCAATATCAACACAAGTCACATTGGTCATGTGATCTCGAATCATTGGCTCGGGAGAAAGCGAAAAAAAAAAAAAATTTATAATGGGCAACTGAGAGAACGAAACAAACATTGTCGCATGCGCCTTAGATCCTTTACCAGGAGCTGCGCGCTGCGCGCTCCACCAGCACTGAGCTGGTTGTTGGTATGGTATGAGTCATACGCGTGCAAGAATAATATACTTCCACTTCAATCGCGCGCCACCCTCTTCATTGAGGAGCGATTCTCCCTATTTAACCTAGCGGGCCGTTTTTCCGTGAACCGTAGCATGTACCTTGACTGGGGGGGGTCTATCTGCCAACTGTGTTCGAATTGTGTTTGCCTTTGCCTGCTTGGTCCAAAGGTAGGGCGGGCCGGTTTTCGACTCGATCCGATTCTGAGGGCGATATAGGTAGGGTAGCCGATTCAACGCGATCGGCGGTGGACTTATGCCTTTCAATTCTTGGGAAGCTGGGTAAGCGGCGGTGCGCAATCATGGTTGATAGTTGAGCAAGGGGAATGATGTGATGTATTGGGAACATACCTTTAATAAAATAATGAAATATTAAGAAAAAAGATGAAGACTAGGAAATCCATCTTCACGGCAAGAATTGCCATAAGAGGCTTGAAATGTCCATTTTTACGCTTTGAATACTGTAACAGGAGGGAGTGTCGTCAACCGGCCACCAGAGCCATTATAAATATGAGGATTCTGAGTTCCCGTCGTTAAAAGTAAGTCCTCTCCAAACGTTTATTTCAATATCCTTTTCATCCGTCCAAAGAAGCTATGGAGCTCATCAGACTGTTCATATGCACAATGCCATCCCATCACCAAACCGAAACGGTGTAGCATCGCGTACGTTACGCTATATACGTTCTGGGTACAACAAGTATGTGGCGTGGATTTGGTAGAGGTTCATGAATTGACTGAGCTCGTCAGTACAGGATTATACTCCATGCCACAAAATTAATAATATGATGGTATGTTTGAAAAATCAGATCACAAATTGGAGATCGCTTCGTCCTATTTGACTATGAATTTCACAGAATCTATTACTATCCTTCATGTCAGTTTGGAGTAGCTTGGTGGATCGTATCGTCGCTGCAAGATCTTCACGATATACAATGGGAAGCTGCTCACAGCTGTGATCACAGCTACCTTCCAAACGAACCCCCATGTTAGGATGAATGAAAGGTCTACGTGGCAAGTGAAAGGATTCAAATATCAGTACCAGGCAGAGATGGAACAGTACAAGTCGTACAAGAGCATATCACCTACCGAAATACGTCGGCAAGAACACCATGGACACTATGTAAATGATTACAGTCACAATCTCGGAGATGACCATCGTTCGATGCCTGTCAAAAGGTTCATTAATTAGCAACTGTTACCTTACGTTCGGTGTACAGTCGAACAATAAAGCTCACTGTCTGTCATACCAAGTTTGAATTTCCAGAGCCACCATAAGCAGCTCGTTGAAGATGAGGGCAGTGAAGGATATGGAAACGATGTGGATGAACTCGTCCTCGAATAGCAAGATCGAAAGAACCATGATCGCACCGCCTATTTGTATATAGCTTACGTTAGTTCGAGTATTTTACTGTAGTTTGGTGAATGGTTGGACACATAGTCAAATTACATAGTAATAATGAACAAGTACCTTGGTATACGCTGATCAGCAACCATGTGAAGAAGGTGCGGTATGACAACGATCGTCCCTGAAAGCCCAGAACAAGTGAATTTCTTAGACAAGTGTACTGATTACATGTATTCAAAAATAAAGTAAAGTAGCAAAAACTCGATGATAACCTTTGTCAAATCCTTGTATAATTCCGGGTAGAGTAGCGCAATCTCCTCATTCACATCCTGATCGAGGACGAGAGAGAATACAGGAGCCATAGTATACAACGTCGCATAACTACGGGAGCAATGATAAGTTAGTACTGCTGATTTTCGCTTCAAATAAAAAAAAAAAAAAAAAAAATTGCGACACCTACCCGACCATCAACATGCCCTATCACCGATTGGATTTCATCGAAAAGGGGAGTAGTAAGTGATCGTAGGTGTCTCAATGCTTATAAGTACGGTCCATATTTGAATATTTGAGATGCTAACCTGATATAAAGCGATAGGCGCCAGGTAGAAGAATGCAGAGAAGACGGCTTGCATGACGGAAATAATGAGACCACGATGAATGACGAACTGAGCAAGCTTCGCCGAACGTTTGTAACTATTGCGGCCATGCCATACTGAAGAGAAATTCATACAAGTTATTAATGAGAGCAAACGCCAAGTGAGATCAGGGACTACAGACACAACCACCCTGTATCTGTAAAGAAATCCACTTACACAATAACCTTGTAAGATAGCTGAACTGCGTCACCGAAAAGTCAGCCGCTAATGATGCCTGCATTCCTTCTTTCCCCACAATACCAACGCCAACATCAGCCGCCTGAATCATGCTGACGTCGTTACCACCATCACCGATACTCAAGACGCGCTTTTTCGTGTAGGTTTTTATCAATCGCGTGACGTCCGCCTAGATAAGAGTATGGAGAAGAAGAAGCATTAGCCAGTTCCCATTAATTGTACACCCTTGGCCAAGCCAGCACGTATGTCCTATCAATAGATACGAACCTTTTGGGTTGGGGAACAGCGACATGCCACCACGACAGGCAATCTCATCGCGATCTCAATGAACTCCTCAAGGAAATGGTCCAGGCAGAGCTAAAATGACGATAGACATAAGTATCAAAGGCACGCACGACAACTAAATAAGATAACTTAAGTGTACCTGTAAGGATTCGCCATCAATGACCAGGCAGCAATCGTTCTTTGACCGAAGTTGATCCATTTTATCGACAGCATCCATTTTCGATTTTACTAATTTTGGCCGAACGGCCATATTTGGTAAAAGCGGCATATTAGGAAAATAATAGAAATGTGACCAATTTGATAAATGAGCAAACATCGACATACGTTTCGCAATAGTGTAAATGTTTTGATTTCTTGACACAAGCTTCGACGATACAGCGATACAAGTAGCGGTCTCGATTTTGTCACCTGGAGCATAACAAGAATATCATTAGAAATAAATTCCACATAACCGCACTTTCAACTATACCATCGCAAAGCACCCACCAGTCAACATCCAGATCTTCAAGCCAGCATTCCTCAACAATTCAAGCGTAGCCTTGACACCATCTTGCAGTTTGTCCTCGACACCGGTCAAACCCAATAGTTCAAGCTCTGATTCAAGTATTTCCTTAACGACCTCCAGCTTCAAAGTGTTGCGATCCTGAATACTGGTCTCGGCATCATGATATCTATTAAATAGAAAAAGAAAAAGAAAATTGTCAAAATGAACGGATATATATTTATATATATATATATCATACGCGGAGTACGTGACAAGCTTTTACCTATTTTGGAAATCCTGGTAGGTTTCTTCCGACAACCGTTTGCGTGCTACCACCAGTGTACGCAGGCCTTCTCTTGCCATGTTGCCAGTCTCTTCCTCCAACCTGCATTTTTACAAGATGTGAGCCCAATCTTGATATGCTTGCTCGAAATATCAATCATGCTCTAACATCAAAGCCTACCAGTCATTATATTGCACGATTTCGGCCATCACAACATCAGCTCCCTTCTGGTAAAAAGTAATCTCGCCTGTCGTCTTATCGCGCACGACAATACCCATACGCTTAGTTTCGCTTGTGAAAGGGAAGATTTGCAAAACCTCAAATGCTATGATATCGCCTGCCGGAGTGCGGAGGCGAATCTCATTGATGTCACGATGAACCAGAGCCAGACCCATTTCCTCAGTCCATTTGACGATGGCGACCTCATCGGGACTCGAAGCTTGATAGGTGATATCGCCATCAATGCTAATGACCGGAGTAACCTATTTGCGAATTAGTAGTACCATAACAAGATGAATGCAGTATTTGTAAGGAGAGGCTACCTATATATCAACTCAAACTGCCCAAAAACTCGGAAAAGAAGGGGAAATAAGGCAGAGCACACGAACATTATGACATAAAGCAAGAGCTTGCACAATATCCCTGACCCGGGACGAAATGTCGCGACGACCCTTGCCCACGGAAATGCCCACGGACGCGCTGGTAATGGTGGCCGAATTACGATTACGTTTTGGATCTGAGAAAGTTAACGAAATGCATAATATTCAGGTTAATCATTGCCAGGTTCGTGAATAAATACAAAGATGTGTTTGTATATTCTGTACACCCACGTTCGTGGCCAAACGCAATCGCAAGCTGGGACACAATTTCATCCATCGTGTCCACGCTGTACGACATTGTGCCCATGTGCAGCTTCTTGAGGTCCATCTCTTTTAAAGGGAGAAAGGGTATATAATGGTAAGAAAACACATCAATTGATTACCCAAAGGTTATATCCATCACCATTATATAGTAAGAGAAAATACCATTCTTTGTCAAAGTTCCCGTCTTATCTGACAACAAATACTCGATTCGACCAAGCTCCTCAGGTAGCGTACTCGTTCGAACGATGGTTCCAGCAATGTCGGGGTCATTTTCAATCTGCCGGCCGTAAACTGTTTTGCCCATATCGAGATTGACGCGGAGACTGTATTGGTAAAGTGCTTACGTTAAGCACGACTGTACCACTAGGTACGAATGAACACATAGATTATACTAAATAAAATTTTACCTGATTGGAATGATGGATGAGAACAGGATCAAGAATCTGAAGACGTAAATGTACCACAATCCCTGGAAGCCGTTAAGGCCGACCATCACCACCGAGAGTACCAGAGTAACAACAAAGAGAATCTAGAGGGAGATATTTGTGAAATTATTGTGTACTGACTTCAAGGGCTTATCGTCGGTTCATCCCCAATAATGGAACCATGCCACCCGAATCAGATCAATATGATATTCAATCTACCTTCGAGAGTTTGTTAATTTCTCGATCAATCGACCCGACCTTGGTCTCTGGGTGATTCGTGTTCATAACCGCACGCGTGTCCCTGCCCGTGTAAATAACAAATCCGATTGCAGTTCCCGATGCCAGCACGGTGTTGGTCCAGAGAGTGTTTTCGACAGCCAAGGCCTCAACCTGCGGCCCAGGCATACTGGGGAGTTCGCGTATAAAATTACCAACGAACGAATGGATGTCTTTATGGGGGGCGTCGGCTGATTGCAGGACATTGATAATATTGTTCAGTGATCATCCGATGTAAACATGATTGTAATTTATAACAAAGATTGCCAATGACTGACCATAAATTTCGCCTTGGAGTTGCATAAGGCCGGCATCCGAAGGAAGCTTTTGACAAGATGGGACCGCCAACCTTAGTTTTGTCGAATTCAGTTAAAACTTGATTAAGGAACCCCTATTTTAAAAGATTTAGAATATATACATAGGAAATAAAAAAAAAAGAAGAAGGTGCACCTTAGCTTCCAGTCCGTTTCACCATCAAGCTGATCTGTCCTAATGAAACATGCTCCACTATTCTCCGTTGTTCGGAGCAGAATGAGATCAGCAGGTACCTAAGGATCGTATATAAAGATCAGCTCTTACGCCAAACTCGGATGGTCACACAACATGTTGAGAAGTAATTTGCCTTACTCTTTGATCTTTACACAAGACCACCAAATCGCCAACTTTCAGCTTCGAACTTGGTATACTTTTGACCCCATCGAGAGTCAGAATCTGGTAAAGTTGCGAGTTTGCTTCCTTGTCACGTTTAAAGCGGTGATAATCATCTAGAGCCTCTTTGCTGATGGTAACAATGAGTACAAAGCACAGAGGGCCGAAATAGGTAAAAATGTAGCCTAATGATTTTTAAGATGGTATATGAAGATGATTAGATATGTGTGATCATAGTGTACGACTTGATAAAATAGCACTAACTCATAGTTACCGATCTTGAGTGCCGGTACGAATTGCGACAGAGCAACCAACAGAAAATAGAGATTGAAGAAGATTTTGAACTAGGTAATATCAAATAGCAATACACAGTTAGCATGCTCATCCTCCGCGAATTGCAATATCCCGAAAAAAAAAAAACTACAGTATAGTGTACTAGCGTTATTATCCGTCACATACTTGCTCATATAGCACCATGGGTAAAAATGTGATAATGTTATATTTTTGATTGACGATGACATTGGGAGGAAACTTGCTCTTGAACTTGTCTGCAGAAAGGAAAAGTCAAAATCGGGTTAAATGTATCGTGAATATGACTGATCCGGTGTCCTCTTCACAATAACATTGTCAGGATCGACTTGTGTTACGAGTTCTGACCTGTCGCTTGCAAAGGTATTGTTCTGGATTTTTGTTCTCGGGAACTTTGTGAGGATTCGCGAATTGTAAACGCGGCTATTTTGGCGCGTCTGCTACGGGCCGGTGAGGAAGATTCCTGAAAGAATATGGATCCGGCATAAGATAGAACCACTCAATTGCCTTTCGCGTCAATAGCCAAGTAGAACCCCGGCGCATGCACCTTACTGATTCACAATTATGAAACTGGATACATACACCTCTCTCTTCGTAGCTATCACCGTCCATCAAGGGTGTCTGGTCGGTGGAGTCGTCCGACTTGCGATGTTTCCTGTTTGATTCTGTGAATGGCAACATTCTTCTCAATTCGATTGGGATTGGGGATGAAGATGGAGATGAGGTTGGGGTTGAGCGACGCTCATTTAGCATAGTTCTAAGAAGAGAAGATAGTGAAACTAGTCAGACATGACCAGCTATGAAGTCGTGGTTCTTGGTTAACCAGGACTATACAGAGTACGGGTCATTGTTTTCTCCCGCCAAGGAAGAGCAGTACCAAACTTTGTGGATGACGTCATTCAGCTGCGCTCCGCGCACTAGTGCATAACGAGAATGAGCCGATGAGCATCCATCCATCCATCCATCCATCCATCCATCCTTTCGCTATGCCATCCGTCAGTGCCTCTGTCCCAAATACTCGCCCCGAAGTCATCCAGTCCCTCATTGATGGTGTCGATCGATACAATCCCGAAAATGTCTCCATCCTCGAGGAATACCTTGCTGCTCAATGCCATACCGAAGACTACGACCTCATGGCAAACCTAGCAATCCTTAAATTGTACGAACAACTCGGCATCCCCAACTTCACACCGCACCTCATTATTTAACACGTTAATGGCGAAAGTCCTTAAGCTTAAATATATTCATCGCCTTTCCTGCCCGTGAACAGGTACCAGTTCAACCTCCAGCTTACCAGAGAGAGAGTGATCCTTAACATCCTTGTCAAGGCCCTTACGGCGATACCAGAACCTGACTTTAATTTGTGCCTGTACTTGCTCACAGAGCAAATGGTATGCTCTCGCCACAAAGCAACTGAATCTTTAAACTGGTTAACAGCGAGGGGGCATATTTAGCGTATAGAAGGGCTATGTCATGCAGAATACGCGTTTCTTGTAAGAATTTACAACGCAAAATTTCTGATCTTCCTCATTGTTTAGGTTGCAGACGAGCCGATCCAAAAGCTCATGATCTTGCAACAACTCCTCGAGGAGGCGCGATACAAAAAATTCTGGGAAGTTTACGAGAGCGACGGTCTGTACAATGAATTGACCAGCGAGGTTGAGGGATTTACGGGTGCTATTAGGAAGGTTATCGCCAACGTCGTCAACATGACATACCAAACAATTTCCAGCGATTTGTTGAAGAGTTACTTAAATTTGGATGGTAAGAGCATGCTTTCGAACCTCTTCACTTTCTATTATCAAACCCTACGATTAACTTGTCAATTTATTTATTTATTTGTGGCGTCCATAGGCGAGACATACCAGTCGTTTTTGTCATCATACGGATGGTCGGACGTGGAGGGTGTCGTGACGATACCTGTCAACAAACATAACGAAGCGAAAACGGTAGTGATACGTGAGAACATCAAATTTGAGCAGTTGACCAAGGTCATCGGCTATTCTAACGAGCTGTAAGGGATCAAAATGACGAATCACACACATGTACAAACACTTTGTTTGATGATCATCATTCAAAAATCATTTCGGAAGCGTCTTGAAAATAAAGCAATTTGTAATATAGTCTTCTAAAACGTATACTTGGTCCTCAATTGATGTGCCTGCGGCAATTTTTTACTGGCCTACTCGTGGTTGATTTTCCAGATCAACAACACTAAATTGCATTTTTGCTCGGTCCCAATGCGAAAGGAATCGAAAGGCAATTCTCTTTTCTGTTTTGTGTTATCCACAATATCCACAAAGATCTATTTGTGCGTTGAACATTCTACGCTCTTACAGAGCCGATTATAAAGGTATTACCGAAATACAATTCTTAAAGTGGAAAAAAAATAAAAATAAAAAAAATAATCTCCGATTTCACATTGCTCACCACACCTTTGAACTCTATACATCTCAAACCCAAACTCCAGATATCTATCTTCTGCATCCCCCACTTGCCTTCCTCATTCATGTATTTCGCCTCTCCCCTTTCAATCCTTTCTATATCGGCATCTTTAATATCCCTCTGCTGTTCTTCCAAAAAATTGGGGCGATCCTGGCGACAGGCGAATACGTCGTCCACCCATAAGACCTTTAGGCCAAATGCCCAGGTAGCGGTGCAGATGAACTCAATGTCCACCCAGGTGCTGTCGTCAGTTTCGCGATAGGCCCGCGGGACCCGCCAGGTGAGGCGATGCGCGAGCGTGAAGTCACGAGCCTGATCGGCGACCTTGAGGATGTTTCGTGTACTGACATCGGCGTTGAGCGAGAGAGAAAGTCGACCCCATTTTGGGGAGCCAGGCAGGTGCTCAGCCTTCTGGGAAAGCATACAGGAATTACTGAGAATATCGTCGTTGGACAACGGCTGGACGCGAACGACGTTTGGGGAAAGAGTCTCATCGTGGCTAGGTTTCAGGAAGGGAAATGAAATGAATCAACAGAGAGAGGAACTAACCCACTCCAGATCTACTACGAAATAGTTTGTCTCGCGTTAGTCTGTACTCACACGTTGTGTAGATCTTGATGCTGTAGGTATATAATGTCCTTTTGGAATGTGCGTGATTTGATTGCATTATGGAATAAGGGCGACCAGATGTCGTCTATGGAATGGCAATCAGATGATTAACATGACCATAAGTGGATGTGAATACCAACAATCAATACCAACATCGAAATAAGGAAGTTGAGAATAGTAATGTTTCTTTTTTGTCATCCCTTTACCTTGATTTGTGCACACCACAAACTCTCCCCGCGCAAACCTAATCCCAAGATTCCTCCCTTCAAATTCAAGCGATGGAGCATTGCCGACATTGGGTATCACATCATGTATCTCCTTAGGTACGGTCAGAATACGATAGACGAGGCTCTTCGAGCGACGGAAACGGTACGAATCAACTATGGGGCGTCTATCCGCCGGCGGGTTCCACTCGACAATTAGTAGCTCAATTTTTCTCTCCCGTGCTCTGTGCTAACTGGTACGTTGAGTCAATAAAGTTTTGAAGGCGATGGTGCTGCTCGCCAGCGTAATTATCACTGCGCGCGACGATAACGATGGAGAGATAATATGGGGCTGACTGATTCAACGGACCACTGTCGAGGCAGCGGTCCCAGATGTCGCGATGGGAAGGTTGGAATAGGATTTCCGCCGTGTTCCCAATGTGAGAAGGCTCAATGGCCGATTTTGCTAGCGACGAGGTGTAGAAGTAAACGACGGCGATGGGGACAAAAACAAGGTAGAAGACGGCACGTTTCGAGAGGGATGACAGAAATGTTAAAAAATAAAATAATGTTTCTTTGTTGCGGAAGGTATTGCCCTCCAGATCCCCGTTGGTGTTCGATAATCCCTTGGCATCATGTCAAGAAACAGACTTGTCACTTTCACTTGAAAACCCTTAAACCCATCACCATCACGTGGACCATGTTCATCTTCTCAGCCACTTGGGCACGCGAAACGCGAAAAAAGGTCAAAGAAGAAGACCGGGCTAAAATACAAGTGCTCGAAGAGAAAAATAGATCGCGACATCTATAGTTGATACCTAGTTTATAACAAGTTTAACATTTTTATAATTCCATCTAGCCAATGGTTCGTTGAATATGTTTTGATCAATGATGAATTCTGCAGCATGCTGCAGACGAGTAAAGGCTTGGTTGAATAAGATTTGGAAAGATATTTGAAAATTGTAGCGAGCATTTGTTGTTGAGCAATCATGGTAACTCTGCCGCACATTTATATTGTCATTTCTTTGCCTCGCATTTTCCTAATCATCTTGGCCAGATAATTTACAGGGTATCTTTAATTTATTTCATGGCTGCACATTTTGTAGTGCATAATATATTAAATATAAATACAGAGAACCACCAAAACGAGAAAAGAACAAAGTTTTCTACTTTCTAAGTACCATTAAGAGGAACTGGGTCGTTTCGCCAACTCTGCCCACGTAGCCGGTTTTGTAGCATTCGACACTTGGGAGTATAGTTGTTAGAGAAGATTATATTTATTGAAATTTATCATAGATATTGAACGCTGCAAGAGATGAGTAATTAATTACCTTGCGTAGACAAGTTGGTCTGTGGCGCTTCTGGAGGGGGCAAAAGTCCAACTGTATGTCCATTTCCACCCCGATACCCTCCCCTCCCCCTCCCACTCCCACGATACCCTCCTCTTCCTCGATCATTTCTCCCAGTCTCTTCTCTCATCTGGTGTCTCACGATTGGTTGGGCATACAGCTTTTCAAACACCTCGCCTATCGCCTGCTCGTCGTATATGGGCGTCAATCTCGGGCTGATCCACGTAATCCGTTCGAACCCTTCCTCGGTCTTGGGCGAGCGGAAGTCATTTATGAAGCGCGACAAGATCTTGACCCCTTTAGCGCCAAGGACCCCCGTTGGATGATCCTGCCGCGCATTTATCCGCGCCGAGCATTCCGCTTCAGACGTATCAAAGACGAGGCAGTCTACGGCCGTGGAGAGGCTCCAAGCGAGTTGGACCCAGACTTTGCGCTGGGAGAAGTCGAAATTGCAACGATCGACAACGACGTTCAAGCCCTGTGAACCGAATGAAGATTTAATTAAGGGTTAGAGATAAAACTGTTTCTTGGTCGCGAACTTTCCACAGCTAACAACTATCAACGTACTTTATTCAAATATGTCTTTGCGTATTCCTCACAAGTTTGTCGATTGCCCATATCATCTTGATTTACGCGCCTCCAGTTTGGCCGAATCTCACACAGCTGTTTTGAGAATGTAGTCTTGCCAGATCCCGGAAATCCGACGAGGACGAGCATCCGTGGTTTCGTGGGCATGGTGGTTGGTGTCGACGCCGCCGTGCTCGTTTCTTGGAGCGTATCATTCTCTTGAGGGGCATTATCAGTAGTGATAGGCGTAGCTTGTATGGGAATAGGAGAAGAATTCATTTTGAAAAAATAAAAAACAAACAATGTATAACCAGAAGTGGAAGTTTTTACGACTTAAATTGTTGGTTACTGCGGCGGGTGAAGTATGTTGTGTGGCTTGGGGAATTACTACTTACAAAGCTATAACAATGCATTGATTTATATTCGCGCAATATAAAAAAGATGCGTAATGGCAGAGTTTGTAAATTATTTTCTTGTCAATCCATGAGACACTGCCCTTGGATTAAGCAAACAGAAGGTTTTGACAGAAAACCGTTTCAGACCGTGCCCGACAAATATCCACGGTTCCGCAGTCAAGACAACGTGCATCATTTACAAAAATTTACCAAGCATACCTATCATCCCACCCATACCACCGCCGCCTTCGCCCAATAAACTACCAAGCAGACCGGCAATACCACCGCCGCCACCTTGGCCGCTGTTGTGCGATGCCATCAACTTCATGACCATCATGGCGGCGCTGGACAACATGGCCATCTTGGCCGCATTGTCGCCGCCGCCACTGCCCTGGAACAGTTTCATAGCTTCGCCCATAGCCGTGCCCATCAAGGCCTGATGATCGGGTGGACCGCGCTCTTCGCCTGCTTCCTCTTGTTGTTGATGATGCTGTTGGAATGCGTGCATGGCCGCAGCTTGGCCAATGGCTTCGGGAGAATGGTGGGGTTGAGGACGCCCATTCTAGATCGAGTAGAATAAGAGAAAGAACATTAAAATATTGTTTCTTTATTAAGATCCACGAGTGGTAATATAGAGCCATATGATGACTGCGTGCCGAGCATAAGCTTATGAAGGAAATAATAGTGCACTGAACATGACATTCTATTGTACTTATCTGTTGTACTTACCCCTTGTTCATAAATCTCAGCGTGAGTACGGGCAGCGGCCTGAACCTCGCTAGCATTTGCGTATTGTTGATGAGACGCCGAGTTTTGATGCTGGTACTGGGCAGTGTTGAGAGCCTCCTGGAAGGCGTGATCTACGCATATCATATTCGTCCGTAAATTAGTTGCAATAGGAGAACTGAAAAAAAAAAAAAAAAAAAAAAAAAAAAAAAGAAAAAAGAAAAGAAAAGAAAAGAAAAGAAAAACTAACTGAAAATACATATAATAAGTCAAAGCTAGAATTACCATGACCACCAGCATGCTGGGACGCGTATCGAATGGCGCTATCGTCATACTGCGGGGGAGGACGATACGGACCACCGCCTTGAGGAAATTCAAAAGAGGAAAGAGGGGCGAAACAAACGTTAAAAATTAGATTCAATAGAAATTAGATTTGTTCCTCCAAGGACATTCACGAGAGGGCCAGTGTCTGCATACCTTGATAGGAGTCGGACTCTCCATCGGCGCGGTTGTATTGGGGAGGACGTTGTTCATAGCCGTAGCCTTGCTCGTACTCTTGGCGGCGAGGCTGAGGACGTTGCTCGTATTCTTCCTCGTACTCCTGGCGGCGAGGTTGAGGGTGATGCTGGGGTTGAGAGTGATGCTGAGGTGGACGTTGGTCGTAATCTTCGTCGTAATAACCAGACATGATGGATTAGAGAAAGGAGGGGCTGAGGAAAGAAACGTCCGTCAGTTCTGTGGTTGTTATTTAAGCTCTGTGGCTTGTGATTCCTAGAGCCTGCCATACAGGGTATAAGCTCTAATTGTATCCGTTATTACAGACTTGCACTTTTATGATTTATTATACTTGGAAAAAAGCATCTTGAATTTAAACATTCTATTTAGATTTTATTTCTTTTCTACATATACTAGAATCTTGTAATGCTGTAATTTTCTAATCGGGAAGTTCAATCGATTCCAATCCTCTCATCCCACGATCTAACCACGTGATTCCAATGCTTCGCCACCGCCGCATCTCATATTTCACGTTGTTCGTCATATTTCACGTTGTTCGCACCAGCTTCGAACACGTACTGTAACGCCTAACGAATATGGGGATGAAAAGAAATATATAATCCCGGTCGCCCATACGGGGTTTTCTTTAACCTACAATCACATCCTTTTTTCTTTTTTTTTTATCATCTCAATCATGGGTCAATGGATTTCTCTCATCTCTCGTGCGTGGATTCAAAACAAAGAATTCAGGATTTTAATGGTGAAGATACCAAATGTCTGTCTTTAACTTTTTTTTTTATTTGCTCTGTTTTTAATCTTGTTTTCCGACATACATTCTAGGTGGGACTCGACGCAGCCGGTAAAACCACTATCCTCTACAAGCTCAAGCTGGGCGAAAACGTGTGCACCATTCCCACTATTGGTAAGAGCGAGCACATAGCGTTATTTACCGAGTCTTAAATCATCTCGTGTTTACATTACTTCCCACCGGACACGCATTGTAGGCTTCAATGTCGAGACAGTTAACTGGCATGGTGGACTAAATCTTGCGATTTGGGACATTGGCGGTCAAACCCTGATTCGCCCCCTTTGGCGTCATTACTACAATAACACTCGTGCTGTCGTCTTTGTTGTCGACTCGGCCGACCGCGATCCAGACCGTATCGCTACTGCACGCGAGGAGCTTACTTACCTGTTTCGTGAAGACGAGCTCAAGGATGCCGCCATGCTCGTGCTGGCTAACAAGCAGGATCTACCCAACGCCATGAGCCCTGGAGAGCTGGCGGATGCGCTGGGCTTGGCAGATATGGGGAGAGGAAGATCGTGGCATGTGAGGGGAACGAGTGCAACAAGCGGTGATGGTTTGCATGAAGGAATGGAATGGTTAGCGAAAACTTTGAAAAGTCGCTAAGAAATTAATGTTAAACGAGTTGTGATGTCTTGATTTATTGTTTCTTTCTTTCACATTAATTTCAATTAGAAAGTTCTGAATTGATATATTTAAGCAATAAATGCTGTATTAAATGAAGAAATTGGTCTTGCTCTATCAAAGATGTGTAGCAAATGTTAGTTATTCCATTCTGCAATAGTAGTCGTAACAAAATAAGTTGACTTTCCTAATGAGTAAGGCGCAGGGGTGGTGTTAGAGATTGGTATGAGCGTACCAGTGTCTTGGACACTTGTATCAACAAAAGCAAAGCAAAGACTCCATCTATAATGTTTGTTCGATTAATGTAGAAAGCATCTGAAGTAACTCGCTATTGGTTGCAGGATAAAGCATTGTCAGACGGTATCGACCATAAACATAAAATTCAAAGTTCTGCACCGTATGTGAAACTCTAAGTTGGGTTGCCAAGCTGACCCAACACAATATTCAATAGTACGCAATAGTATAGAGACTTGATTCTGAATATCGCAGGCACATTTGTACTAAAGTGGCTTGATCGTAGGATTTTTTTTACTATGGTAATGGAACATACCGGAAAAAAAGGGGGGGGGATATTGTATTGCCGCCATGCACTGTGACGAAAAAAGATTATTAGGAACCTATAATTATTACTTTTTTCGATACAAAACGGAGAGAAAAAATAAACGCGGTAAGCGATCCCGTTTTCCGGACTGTTGCGTCATGTGATTGTGGGAAAGTTGAGTTTATATGTATAAATGACTGCTTTTCATTTACCTAAGCCATAGTCGTCTTTCGATCCAAGAGACGGCGAAGGGGAAAAATCCGTCTTGTCCTGATCCATATTATCGCAATGCAGCTTTTACAAATCTCCACAAGGCTACCTGCATTTCCTACTTCCTTCAAATGTCTCCGGACAACGATCAACTCATCATACGTCCTTCTCCGTGCCTTCTCAGCATCGTCTACAAGGAACGACTTGAATAAAGTGTACCCTTCAGCGCAGCACGCGGTGCAGGATATTCCCTCGAGCTCGACTCTACTCGTGGGAGGCTTTGGCCTATGCGGGATTCCCGAGAACCTTATCAGTGCCCTGCGTGAACGGCCACAAGTGAAGGGCCTGACGGCAGTGTCGAACAATGCTGGTGTCGATGACTTTGGGCTCGGCATGTTACTGCGGAACCGACAGATTAAGAGAATGATCAGCTCGTACGTCGGAGAAAACAAAGAGTTTGAGAGGCAATATTTGAGTGGAGAATTGGAGGTAGGAAGTGGAGTTAAATGTGCTATTTTTATTGCCTATTTTTTTTTTTTTTTTTTCCCACTACTCTCTAAAATTATTTCAACACCGTTCATATCAAGGTGGAACTGACACCACAAGGCACACTTGCCGAACGTGTTCGCGCTGGTGGCGCTGGGATCCCAGCTTTCTACTCATCCACCGCTTTTGGCACATTTGTACAAACCGGGGATCTACCGATCAAATACTTCCCAGATGGAACAGTCGAAATCAAGAGTAAACCGCGAGAAGTATGGTGCTTTAACTTAGTCTTTTCGCCAAACCTGTCGAAATTAATTAGCGCTATTTTATTTATTTATGTATTTATTTATGCTTGATTATTTCCAAGGTTCGAGAATTCAATGGCCGAAGTTACGTCATGGAGGAAGCCATTACGGGCGACTTTGCGCTGGTGAAGGCGTGGAAGGGCGACGAGTACGGAAACCTTGTATTCAAGTAAGATTCCACGGCCCAATCTAGTTGTGCAAGTTTTGGAAAATGTGCAAAGTCTCTTCTCTTATTCTCTTATAATTAACAATATAGGGGATCTGCTCGAAATTTTAACCCCATAATGGCCAAAGCCGCCAAGGTCACTATCGCCGAGGTATGGATTTTGGAAATTAAGGGTGCACTATCAATTTAATTTGTGCTCTTTTGTTGACGTGTCAACCTGAACATCACTTGTTCAACGACACTAAGCAAAAACTGCGACTATGGCGATGAATCAGTAGAAGTTGAAAACTTGAATGCATTTAGCATTAATAGTTTGACGGTTTAGTACTGGTGTAAGTGTGAGAAGGTTTTAGTTATTTATTTGTATACTCGCTTGTGTATTTGATAGGTCGAGGAGATTGTACCCGCTGGAGCACTCGCTCCGGACGAGATTCACCTACCCGGAATTTTTGTACAACGTCTCGTTAAGGGTGAGAAGTACGAAAAAAGGATCGAGGTAATTTATACAAATATCAGTATTTAATGATTTCTTCCATTATATTACTATTTATTCTGTTGTAGAACATTGCTAACAAGTGTGTAAATAAATATCTCATCAAACAGAAATTGACGCTTAGCATGAATGGGGATGGCCAAGAAGGTGGGCCGCAAGACGAAGGAGCAAAGAGGAGGGAAAGGATTGTTCGACGCGCGGCAAAGGAGTTTAAGGTAGGGAGTTCCGTTTGTGTTATTTTGTTTAACATATTCTTTATATAGCTGCAGATGGTATTATATTTTATTTCAATTGGTAGATTTACTGAGTTTTTTCTTTTTGACCTCAAGATTACCCAACGCACTTCTCTTAACATTTTATTTATTTATTTATGGAATAGAACGGAATGTATGGTAAAGTATTCAGCATGACGTGGTAATTCACTGAAATAGATATAACTTTGTTTCTTCTTACATTCGCCACTTTGGTGTTTTATTGCATCAGTTAACCTAGGTATTGGAATGCCCATGCTCGCTAGTAATTACTTGGAGCCGGGAGTCGTTGTGCATCTTCAAAGGTAATGCTTATAAGTGATTTGGGTTTCCGCTTTATATTATATAATATCTGCAATGATTTTACAAGTCAAAAGGATGACTGATAATGGCAAGTTATATGCCACATTACCAGTGAAAATGGTATCCTTGGCTTGGGCCCCTACCCTAAGCCTGGTCAGCAGGATCCGGACATGATCAATGCTGGAAAGGAGGTATGCAATAACTATTTACTGCGTGGCTTTCCAGACTTTTTTTTTTTTTTTTTTTTTTTTTTTTTTTTTTTTTTTTTTGGCTTATCTTTAACTAACGTTATCCAATAATTGATAATCATCACATCCTGGCTTTTTCTAATTATTTAAATCGTTCCTTCTTCTCTTCCAGACGGTTACCCTGATACCAGGATCCGCCATCTTCTCGAGTGACGAGTCTTTCGCCATGATCCGCGGTTCGCACATCCATCTTACGATTCTTGGCGCATTACAGGTCTCTGCGCATGGCGATCTTGCCAATTGGATGATTCCGCGTAAAATGGTCAAGGGTTTGTTGAACTTGTATTCAGTTTACCTGTCACGTAATCTTAGGGGCTTTGGCAAAAGCATTATAAAATTTTGACGGTTTCGCCTTATTGTAGGTCCGGGTGGCGCGATGGATCTTGTAGCGGCCAGTGACACTCGTGTGGTTGTGACGATGGAGCATCTTGCCAAGGTAAATGCGTGACTTCCAAACTTTGGTCACATTTCATGTGCATCTGTATTTTCCAATGATCGTACTTATAATATTCTTTTGGCATTACGAAAATTCCAGGGTGGTAAGCACAAGATCCTCGAACAATGTGAGCTACCGTTGACAGGCGTTAACTGTGTGGACAGGATCATCACTGATATGGTACGCGTAATCAGTGCATATCTAGCTGAAGACTATTGGAGGATCAAAACTAAATCGACCTTTATATCCCAATTCTCAGTGTGTGTTCGATGTCGATTCAAAGAAAGGGCTCACACTGATTGAGTTAGCAGAGGGTGTATCGGTCGATGATGTTCGGGCAAGCACCGGATGTGACTTCGACGTGGCCAATGACCTCAGAAAATACTGATCCCTAATTCTGTTCCTCGAAATCAAAAACCAATACCCATTATGGCATAGGCCTTTAATACAACTAGTCACACGAAGCCACACGGAGACGGCTTTCTATAGATATTGCAAAGGATGGTTTACAGAAATAATATTTCTCATATTGTAACCATTACAATTATATAGAAGACAGTGTTGCCAAGAATGATTGAATGACTTGTAATGTGAACAAATGTGATGATAACTTATTATAAGGACATCAAAACGGTCTTGACCAGCAAATCTCCTGCCACGTGCGGTTTCAGTTTCATCGTCTCCCATGCCCGCGCCACGTCAGTCAAACTTTGTATACCAGATACATTCACTTCATCAAAAGCATTTACAGCCGTAATTTCCGGTAGCAGTAGAAACCATTCAAATAGCGCACGGTGATTATAACTCCTGACGGCCATGAGTACTCGCTCGACAGCTGGCGGCAGTGTATAATCAAACAGTGAATAACTTTGTCCACGCACGCTAATGGACCATCCATCAGACATGTTCACATCGTTACCAAGCAAGGCAATTATGAGATCGCCGATGTTACTGTCATCATTGGTTATAGATTTCGATGATGGAAGAGGGCCGATCAAGCATGTGGCGTACTCAGCCACCCACGACCGTCCTCGATCAACTGCAAGAAGCCTTGCAGCGCTTATAGTATAGCGGTGATGGTGGTACTTTGGCGAAATGATGGGGAAAAAGAGCGAGGAACGAGGTAGAAAAGTGCGTGTTTGACTGGAGCTGAATATTGGCATCAATTTCGTGGCTGTTCGCGGGTCGCCTGATATGGATAAAAAGCGAGGATGCTGCTGCGAAGTCGTGTTGTGGTCAGTTAAATTGTCCCACGTTGCATTACGTGCGATCTTCATTTTTTGAGCGATGTAAAGAGCATCCGGAAGATCATCCTTATAATCACGGCTGTGGTCCCAAATGAGTTTGGCCGGTTTGATAAACTCCACGTAACACGCGTCTTCTACTCCGGGTTCATCTGAATTGACATAGTCGATCTTCGCAATGAAACCAATTTCACGCTGTAGTGCTTTCACCATCACGTCTTTTGGTGGAAGATGCATTGCAGTGAATTCTATAGTATGCCGACGATCGAATTCTAAAGGGCAGTTACAAAAGTCTAATGAACCATTAGACGATGTGACGAGCAGTATGTTGTGATGGAAGGCTGCCGTTAGTAGCAGCGCGAGACAGAGAGTATTGGGTTCACGCTGCAATTGAACAGTTTGCGCTGTAATGTTGTGTGATCGATCAAACATGTTCATCCATGGATTAAGGACGGATCGTGTCTCGGCAGATAATTCATTGACACCCGAGTAGTGCGTTGACTGTAGCGATTTAGTGAAGCCGGTAGTGGCCACGGGTTGTATTGCAATACTTTCAGAAGTCGAGAAACCTGGAGTACTCGACACAGTACTATTCTCTCCAGCGGCTTTATCCAAAATCTCGATGGCGTTTCGAATACTCATTTCATCGTACTCTGTGAAACCGACTGCCTTGCATTGCTCTTCCTTGGGCGCATCTTCTCCATAAACGTCGCATCTAACCTGCTCTGTATTGTCAAGAGCATCAGGCCCAACATCTAACATTGCTGGTCTCACCCTCACAACTCTGTTACTTCGTATACGATTCCGTTCGGTTTTGGTCGGAGGCGCACAAATTCCGTGCCTTGATAGAGACTCTTTCACAGTCAAGATGAGATCCTGCACCTCTCGAATCCAATACAAGCTAAGGTACTGCGCCTGGCACCACTGCAGCTCTGTCGCAAGGTCAAAACAGGGATTGTTCTGCGTCGTTTCCTCCCAGTATAGATATGCACGGAGGTGTGATATAAGATCTGAGCCGCCGCGGATGGGTTGATCGGTGGGAAAATTGACATGGAATCGTTTTAGAGTTGCAGTTATAGAAATGTCTTGGCCAGCTGGTTGGACGATGATGCCTTTGTTTTGTAGTATGGCTACAAAGCGAAATTTTGTGTTGGACAGTCAACGTACCAGAAATAAAGCGATCTCAATAACAACTGCATAAAGGTATTGCAGATTTAATGTGAAAGAGCTCCGCATACCGGCCATAATCATTGCCTCATGTAATTGTCCGTATAAGACACCATATATCACCAACAGTCCCGCGTATAGGTCCAGCGGCAACCGAGCCAGCACCCTTCCCAACATGGTGACCTCGTACTCGTACACGACCGCCTTAGATCGCACCCACATCTCATCTTCATCGTCGGCCGGAGCAGCGACCTCCCGAATCACGACGGCACCGATACCGACTAGATCCTCAAAGGCGACATCTACAGACTCATTCTCTGGCGGGTCGATGCAGCGTGATAAAATCTCTTTCGGGTCACCCAAGCGGGCATCAATACAGCGGAGCAAGAGGGAATCAAGAGGAGTGCGGAGGATCTCGGGGGTGCGTTCTGAAGGGAGACTGTCGTAAAAAGCACGGGGTACAAAGCGATAGATCTGATAGTTCGGCATATTTATCTTTAGTCTTATGCTCTCGATCCAACGAATAAAATTAAAAATGTAAGAAATCTCACCACGCCAGGCCCTGTCCTTCCTGCCCTGCCCTTTCGCTGCTCGCCACAATCCTTGCTAACCCATGCCTCGTTCAAGCTGAAGCATCGCGACCCGGTATCATAGTGTACATCCTTGCGTAGACAAGAGTCAAAAACAATCTGAATATCGGGGACGGTAATGGAGGACTCGGCAATATTCGTCGCCAGGACGATCTAAATAATATTATAAATAATATGCGAGTTTACATTAGATGGCACGGTAAGCATAATTTCTATCTTCGCAGCCTACATAACGTGTATAACGTGTTTGTATCAATGGGGATACAAGAGTAATTTACGCACTTTCCTACTGCCCGCTGGAGCTGGTCGCATTGCTAATGCTTGTTCGTCAATCGTGACGGTGGAGTGAAGTTTGATGGTGTGCATTCTCGGCGGTGGTGTTTTACCGTCGGTCAAAGCCAATTTCCTGTAGGGTGGGTACAAGTGTAATGACGTTGCTCGATTTCTTACAATATTCAGCAAAGAAAAGGCATGCTATGAACAAAAAAAAAAAACAAAAAAAAAAAAAAAAAAAAAAAAAAAAAAAAAAAAAAAAAAAAAAAAAAAAAAAAAAAAAACAAAAAAAAAAACCTACTGTTGGTGACTATCCAGCCAAAGAAGCTGCTCCTCCTGAATGTGAAAACCGTATACACATAAACATGAAAAATTCGAATATATTGCAGGCAAGCAATTCACTCAGGAAAATGAAACTCACCACCTCTGCGATCACCGCAATCCCCGGTAAAAACACGAGAAACGCGTTTCCCGGCGGCTGCGTCAAGTGACAGAGCTCAATCCACCCTAGCATAGCGTCCCGTCGTTCGGCGTACATCCCTGGCCGACGCGACTCGGAAAGCACAATGGAGCGCTGCGTCTCGTCCAGCTCGAGACCGTCGCAAACGTCTTCGAGGTAGAAAGTGTCGACAGGAAAGCAACGGGAGGGAATATTAATTGTGGGGACGGCAAAGGGGTCAGAGTATTGGAAGGTGGATAGGGGCGAGGCCAGATCGGGTGTGAAGTAGGAAAAATACTCGGCAAACTTGAAGACATTTAAAGTTGCCTAGATAATCGAAACAGAGAAAAATTTTCTCTTTGAATGCGACTAAATTCTTAGGCAGTGAGGAATTCACCGCTGGCTTGAATATGCGTTCAGCAACGACTTACCGACATGACTACGAGTTTAAGCTTGTGATTCTTTTGCATTATCATGCACATGTGAGCCATCATTAGGTCGTCGTCTGAAAGAAATAATCGAGGTTGCAAAAATATTAATCTAAACTGGGCTTAACCGAATGAAAAAATCTCATGGCAAAGTCAAATGACCGACTAGAGAGCTCGACTCACCTACATTGCGCTCATGGATCTGTGTGGAGGATTAACGAGCATGTAAAAAGCCATCGTCATGTATAATCAGACCCGTTGGCTCCAAGGTGATTACGAGCTTGACTAGACCTACCTCATCCATGATGACATGCGAATACCGTTCCAAATATCGATCCCCTTTCAGTATCTCCAGTAATATACCCGTAGTCACGTACCGCAATCGTGTCCGATCTTCGACGTAACCAATGTGGCCGCCAATGTGATACCCAATCTGATCCCCCAGCCTACTACGACGCTCGGTCGCAACCCGGTGAGCGATAGAGGTTGCGGCTATGCGACGCTGTAGATCAGATGCAGTCAGGGAAATCGTCCATGATAACAGATGCGAAAATGGAGAGTGGAAAGGGCACGCGGGTAAAAAGGAGACTAACCGGCTGCGTACAGATGATATTAACATATTCGCGCCGTGAGAGACAGTCGTCGAGGATATATTGTGGCACTTGCGTGGACTGAGAAAGAAAGGATAGAATATTGAGTTTCGAAATGGGTGAGTCATGGCACTATTGCGCAGCGGGAGACATTGACGCCAATAAGCTGTCTACGTACCTTTCCACATCCCGTACTACCACTCAAAACGATTACCTGACTTGATCGCACCATCTGGACAATTTCATCCTTATAGCTTTCGATTGGTAGAGACATAAGAGGGGGTTTGCTTCGTGTGGCGTGCCCTTTCGCCGACGAAGCGTATTTCTCAAGTTTCGAAAGCGTCTCGAATTCATTGTAAGCCATGTTGGAGGGCGCGTTTGTATAATTCAGACCGCCTTCGTACGTGGGAATGCGCGAATCAAAAGCGACAGATGGGACAGTTGTGCCGCGTTGTCCCGACGGGCCCATGCTAGATGCTTTTTTAGCATTAATTTTGGCCTGCAGAAGCCTTAAAGTATCTAAGTCAACTTCAATAATCGAGTCTGAGTCTGAAGTAGATTCAGAACTTTCGTCAGTATCGTCAGGTTCCGCATTACTCTGACTTGTAGCTACGGCAGGTATGTTCAATGATGGCGTGGTTGGTGGAGAGAAGTCCAACAAGCTAAAATCCGATCTTCCAGCATTCGCAGAGTTGGAGTGTGGATCGAGCTCTGACTCGAAGTCAATCAAGTCTTTTTCAAAGGCTTGAGAGCGATCGGAGGACAGAGGGATATTGAAAAGCCAGTCGTCGTCCTGCGAAATGGATTGCTTCGACATGTCTGCGTAATGACTAACGACTTATGACAAAGATATAAAGATATATACGAACAAGGTGAGTGGCTTGGATTAATCTCAGTCACATCCTTTTACAGTCCCCGTTGTTGTGAAATTTACAGCATTGACTCATGCTGCCGTGATGAAGCACACCGCCGACGACAAGCGCAGGTGGAATAACCTAGTTCTGGCCCGCAGCAAGATCGAGGATGTCGCCCTGGAGGACTTGGGCAAGAAGATCATGCACGCCCCAGACTGGGATCAGATCATCGAAGAGGCCCAACAAGAAGAAAACGCCCATCTGTTCGGAAGCGTCCCACTCGCTGCCTACGACCTGCCTCCCAAGTTCGTTGTCTGGAATTCCGAAACAGAACAGGAAGAGGTCCGAGAGGAAGTATGGAAAGCTTTCAAGCTATGGAAGGACAACGCCAGCGCGAGCTGGAGAAAGCGACGCAAGGGCTTTCAGACACAAATCGAAAGGGCGGTCTCAGTCCCTGGTTCTCTTTTGCACGCCGCCTCTACACATCACAGCGTCCTCGCCAACGAGCGAACTGCCCTCCCCACTGACGCTTACGCTGCTAGCTCCCCTATCTCTCCCGGTCGCGGCACTGCGAAGCTCAGCACGTCAAGGCGCGCTACCGCCAATGTATATCGGGGGGCCGCCATTTCATCTGCGACCGCCTCCACGGTTGGATCCAGTGCGGAGGATGACGACGCGGAAATAACTGACCCAGAAGAAATCAGCGGCGCGGACGAGAGTGAGCAAGAAATTTCCGATGCCGCTGCTGTTCTCGTCATGCTCGGCCAACGAAACTCACTAGCGAATGGTAAGTCCAATTCGTCGTCCCATGCACATGTGACACAAACTTGATGCCAAATAGGATTTGGTAACAACTTTTGACATTAATATCGCCATCGCACAGGTGTAGCATTGACGACTGAACCAGTCTTAAGTACATTGCCATAACTACACCGCGCGAGTAAGGCAAACTAGTTTGATGGATTATTGATCTTGTCGGGCAACACGTGCAACCATGTTTCAACTTGACAACACATGTTGTAATTTGCATCATAGCCGTCCTGGCCAAGACTGCCGACGGCAAGGGCATCGCTGGTATGTCCTTCTCCCACTCTGTGTGATAGTATAACACCTCCTTGATATGCACCCTGCATGTTGTTTGGATGGCTTCCGTCATATGCCTTCAGCATATCTGCTTCCGGCGTTCCCTCTATAATATATGTACATGATAATTCACCGTTCGAAAGAACGTAACAAAACAAGTCGACTGACTATATTGTAAAATACATTATTCATGATCAACGTTCTTGTGAAATATGACTTTAGCATTAGAAGCCTTGTGTCGCTTGATATCATCGCCGAATGGCGTGCACTATGTTATCCTCAATCTGCTGCTGCCCACTGCGTTTTCCATATCCACACTAATCGCGCTACGTTGGCTGGATCCAACACCATTAGTTGACTGTTGCAAGTTCACTTCCTCGACCGCAGTAACTTCCAAACTATCATCACTTCATCCACATCTTCTTCACATACCGCTTGACAGATGCTCGTTTTTTCACCTTCTCCGACAACTCCTGTGCTATTACCTCAGCATTTTCCTCCGTGGCAATTACACATCTTTTTAACTTTGGCGCCGGCTCAGTCTTTTCCGCCTCTTTTTCGTCTGACTCCTGCCGCCGCCCATTTTTATTCGCAGTTTTGCGAGGCGCTGTCTCTTTAAAAGCCTCTTCCTTTACCATGACTTTGTGTGTTTGTTGTATTTTTTCTTCTTCGGTCTCTCAATCCTTTCTTCGGCGTACTCTTCCGTGCTTTCCAACTTCTTCTTATGGCTCTTGCTTGCGTCGTTTCGACTCCGGCAGGAAGAAGAGCGTCGCTACTGTTTGTATAGTTGCAGCATGGCTTGTTCTATTGTCAATGAAATTACAAACTCAGTGTGTCAGTATCTCAGTTATTAGTAATAAGTGCTTAGTTGATTATCTTTCCTTTATCCTTCGCTTCGATCATCAAGTCCATGTCGTCTTCACACGGCGGCAGTTGCTAAGGATAATAAAGACCAGTTGCCATACGACTTCTCACCGTTCAGGTTGTCCAAGTCGATTTTGCCAAAGCGGTGCGCCGACGAGGACATGTTGACTACGCGGGCAGCGGAGGGCCGGGAGGAGTAGATTGGTAAGAAGGAAGTGCGAGAGATGATTGACTTGATATTTATGGTAATAGTAAATAAAGGTGTCACTGACTCTATAAAAGAGAGTAATTACACTTCTTCGAAGTCGGTGGTTTTGGTTAGCTCGGGTTGGCACCAGTGACGATAGCAACCTTACCTGCGAGAACACGCCGAGACGACGAAAGATGCCCATAGTGTAGTGGTGGAGGATACAAAAAAAAGTACGGAACCGCATTGGTTTGAGGTTTTATTCAATGGCGATCATGAAATAGTGATCGGCCTATAATTATACGGAATACGATTTATCGAGCCCAAACCACAAGGGACGGCAACGTTCTGATTGTCAATATGACCCAATTCGGGGTTGCAATAAAAATCTTGCGTCCCGCACATGGTGCAACATACTAAACATTATATGAATGAATGATGGGAAAGGAAAAACTTGTCTTAATCCGTTAAGTGCAATTAAATTACATGAGCATGTTATCCCTCAAACTATCAGACCAATGCAAATCACAACTTCTAGAAATCAGTAGCATGACGGGTGGGGATGTGAACATAAACTTGATCGGGAAGGCAAAGTATTTGAAAGATAAAAGAATGGGAGAGTGCCAGGAATGCTACAACCCAAAGGAAGTCGCGAAAAAAAAGAAGTCTGTTTTTTTGCTAATTGCGAGTCAATCACACTATACTTTGAACAATCAATCGTTTGATCGCCGTAAATCTACGTTACACGAACACAAAAATTACGAGTAACAACAATTATAAGTTAGCTCTGATCCGGCTAAATGGCGAGCAAGCGATATATATTTTGCGCTCTCTGAGGAGTAGAGATGAAGAATGACAATATATATATATTCAGATATTTACTAGTCTGTTAATTCATCGTGCTGAATTTACCACATAAATATAAATAGCAACAAGAATCGTATCACCAAACTAAATCACAGAAATTGTACAAGAGCATACAAGGTACTAGGGATATGTACAAGAGTCCATAATCATACTTTTATATACACTGTTACTAGGTCCTTTTGTCAACAAACACACCTGGGCAGAAATCTTGCTACAGGGCAGAACTCACACTACAGGGCAGTGTTGGGATTTGAGTAATATCACAAGAGTGCAACAGGTTATAAGCCCCGAGCCATTATACTAGCCGCTATAATCTACACATTCCAAATGCTTGAGCTGCCAAACCCCTTCCCAGATCTGTCAAAAAGCCTTTTTTACACCACAACAATTTACCCCCACCCACTGTCAAGAAGCCTTACTACCACGATGACACCTCCGGACTGTCAAGAAGCCTTTTGTACTATGACGATCCACCCTCAAATCTGTTAAGCCTTTTTTACATGATTTACCCCTACCCGCTATTAAGAAGCCTTTGTGCCATGATGACCTGAACTCATGTTACAGGGCAGAACTTGTGTTATAGAGCAGAACTTGCATTACAGGTAAGGCAGAACTCATATTATAAAAGCAGAACATATATTACAGATAGAGCAGAACTTGTATTATAAAGCAGAACTTGTATTATAGAGCAAATTTTGTATTAAGAGAACTTGTATTATAGAATCCACATGTTAATATATATTAAATATGTTAAATAAAATAAATCACAAAAAGTCATATAATGTTATATTGGATGTAATATAAAATTAAATATACATTTCTAGTATATAATTGCTATATAAGAGATACTATTCTGTAAATAAGAACTATTACTAAAATTGTCTTATACCCACTTGTATGCCAATTTGGTTTACATCAGGAAACTATTTTCAGTTCATAGTCTATAACTAACATCTGTGCTCATAGGCTGTTTGCAGGCTGTTTGCAGGCTGTTCTAGCCAGTTTGTGGTTTGTGATATTGTTCTAGCAGAGTTCTAAGATAATTCATGGCTGTTTGCAGCTGTTTGCCAATAATAGTTTATAGTCTATGACTAGCATCTATGTTCATGGCTATTTTGTTCATAGCTCTTAGTAAAATAGTTTGCAGCTCTTAGTAAAATAGTTTGTGGATTAATTAACTATTTTTCTGATATAGTGATGAAAGCAGAAACAGTACTACTGTAAGCTAAGATAGATATCCTTTTACTAGTATACCTAACTATATATCTACTGTTAAAATCACTGCAAAG
>RBNK01000167.1:0-35956 GCA_003990785.1 Endogone sp. FLAS-F59071 | reverse complement strand
CCCTTGATCCATCCATTCAACTCAAAGCTGAAGGAGGAAAATCCGCAGACCAAAGTCTATTCAGACAAATGATCGGCAGCATAATGTACCTGATGATCGGGACGAGACCTGATCTAGCTGCTGCTGTTAGCATCATCAGTCAATTTTCGGCCAATCCAATGCAAGAACATCACCACGCCCTCAAACGATTACTAAGATATATTAAAGGAACAGCCAATTATAAGCTGTGTCTTGGACGTGATCAGGATCTAAGACTGATCGGTTTCAGCGATACTAACTGGGAAGGAGACATTAACATATGACAATCAATCACGGGATATATTTTCAACCTATCAGGAGGAGCCATCAGCTGGTCAAGCAAACGTCAAGCAACTGTTGCCCTATCAACAACTGAGGCAGAATATATGGCATTAGCTCATGCGACAAAGGAAGCCATTTGGCTACGCACCCTATTGGATGAGCTAGGATATTTGCCGAATTGTGCAACAACCTTATTTGAAGACAACCAATCAGCAATCGCCCTCACCAAAAATCCAATTAATCACGCTCGATCAAAGCATATCAACATTCAGCATCACTTTATTCGAGAGAAAGTTGAATCAAAGGTGATAGATATCGTTTACATGGCGATAGATAAAATGATAGCTGATGCATTAACCAAGCTACTTGCGTGACCAAGACTTGAAATGTTGATCGCAAAAATGGGCTTACGTAACTAACATTATTTCTTTAAAAATTTTATGTTCTTTATCACGTCATTCTTATCACTCAAGTAGTATTTTATATATAATTATTTGCAGTAAATGTACTTCATGGATGACATTCATGATGTACAGTTGAACATTTTATTTCTATTTTTATTTCTTTTATTTTTTTTTATTTATTTTTATCGAGATATATCAAGCAGGGGGAGTGTTGTAATTATTAGCTTATTATATCTCTTCTATTAATGATCGATGCATCAATGATCGATCATACGTCACTCAATTGTGGCTTAGACGATCTTTGTTTGTATCAACCAATCATAATTTAGCATTAATAAATACATGCATATTGGCTTCATTAGCCAGTGCACTCTTTACTCCAAACACACACATTCAAAGATCAAATTTCAACATATAGTAGTATTGATTCATTATGTTGATTGATAACTACATTCTTCACTATATTCTTGATCTGTTCATAGTTTGATTGAAGTGGAGTTGAATGTCTAGCAGTATTTCTTTACTGCAGTTGGGTTGGATAAGGCTCTTGAGTCCTCTAGTTCTAGCGGCTGATGGTAGGCATAGTTGTTTATTATATTTCTATAAGTGTTTATTGATGCTTTTTATATATTACTCTTATACAAACTATGAACAGATCAAGAACATAGTAGAGAATACAATTATCAACTGACACAATGAACCATTATAACTATACACCAGAGTGACCCAAGCAGACACTATCGATATAGTAGAACTTGCAAAAAAGAATATCAACATCTACCAGTTTTATAATACTGCTAGACAGTTCAGGAGTTACTATCAAATAGGATATGCTTTATAGTTAAGATAAGAGAACCATTAAGAAACAATAGAACAAGAATCTACCAGAATTCTGGGATTAAACCATTGGGAAAGGTATATAGCTAAAAGAACCTTTAAGGTATTCTAATATTGGCCTTCCACATTGAAACACCTTGGTAGCCTAAGCTCACATCAATGGAAACACTTATGAAATGAAGAAGAAGAAACTTTGTTACTTTATCTTTTAGAAAATTACCCAATAGATAATAACCATCTGGAAGAAGAAACTAACACTTCCTTATCAGGATCAGATACAGAAGAAGACATAGGCACCACTGACATTGTAGGCACTGCCAACATCATAGGTACTACTAACATCTACAATATAGATTTCATTAATATATTATTTAACTTCTAAATTAGTAACCAATATTCCAAGTAGTAACCTGGGCAGCTATCTATATAGTACCTCAAGAATTTTTATATAAATATCCCTCAATTCTTTATTTTAATAAACTTCACTTCTAAAGCTATGCATACTCAAAGATCTTTTGAGAGCTTAAGATCTCACCCCTTTCTATATACATTAAGAGCACTAAAGACAATAAGTCTGAAAATCATAATTAATATTCTTACAAAGAAACAAAGTACTTTTAATACCTTACAAACCTTGTGATGTACTCGGAGATTCCTAAGTCTAATGTAGATTAGTATCATCAGACACTTCCCCACAGGCAGTTTAGGAGAAACCCCCTTATAACTTGGTAGCAGCAGTAATGAAAAACCATTATAATTAGAAACATACTACTAATAATTTTACAAAGGCCTAGAATTATCAATTCCTTTTAGATATGACCGACATACTCAGAGTACTACTAAAAATACTATATACATCTCACTTCCAACAGCCAAAGAGACTATATATATTATAGAATTCTTTAAGTAGACACAATATTAGCAACTACTATAAAGCACCAATTCAATAACCTTAGCTCATTTATGAGGTGAAACATATCTTGAACTTTATAATAAACTCTTAGAAGAATTCGAAAACCTCCTTAGAACTGAAGTCTACTTTGAAGTATTTTAAGATTTCCTCTATGAGAACATTAAAGGAGATCATAATATTGTTTCAATTACATAAGCCAAACACCATTTCACCAACCTTATATCTACCATACAAGGATATAATAATTGATGAATCATCAAAGAGTAGATTAATAATTTACCATTCAATTACTCAATACATCAAGGTACTGTTTACTACTGAATTGCAAATAGATTATTCAAGAAATTAGTAACAGAAGATCTTATATAATTCGCTGAAACAATACTATTAGGATCAACTATATCTATCACACTACTATCTATCAAGAAACCTATTAACCTTATAATATCTATATTCTGATATACATCCGAACCAAGCAGACTAATATTTTAAGAAGCACTCGACGTAAGTGACTTACATGAACCTGATACAATCATCTATCATAATGCCGACACTACATTTATTGAAAATGCCAATATAACCATTCGAAGAATTACCCTCAAAGCTGACATACTTGAAGAATCAGAAGATCTCAACTTAGAAGATAAAATATTTAATTATAAAGTAAAAGAATACATCTAATATACCGATAGAAGAAAAAATGAACTTCCTATATCACCACTACTCACACTAACTACATTTACTGATATAATAGCTGATGCTGTAATTGTATTAACTGCACAAGTAGTAGCCTTAACTATACTTGTAGGATAAGTAGTACAACTCAGCTAAATGACCAAAGCAGTCAACTTACAACCCTTTGATAGAGAAGTCAAAGAAGTTGCTATATTTATATTAGCTGTTGAAGTTAATTACAATGCCAACAGCTGGAATAACAATTAAGTATTAGATGATAGATTTACCAATAATGTCAATTATATACCTGAACAAGTATATGCTAAGTTATATATATAGGTCAATAAAATCTCTGAATTTCTCAGAAAATCAGCAGCAATCTGGTAGCAAAATCTGCCTAGAAAACTTTTAACCTGGCAAGATACAACTTTGGTAGCAGCTCAAGTAGCTGGTATAGTCCAACCAGGATATCCTAATATCTCTACATAACAAGGCCTTAGATCTCTACTAATTGATAAATTCCGCAGTAGTGCATATATTACCAAAGTAAAGAAATGACTGGTTACAGCAAGATTCAACATCAAAGGAATCAAAACTTTTAAAGCTTTTATAGCAGAAATCAATACCGATCTCATTATCATCGGAATGCCTTATGATAATGACAATTATATCACTTATAGTATATGAGCCAACATCTTATTTAAGACCCTTCTGCAGTGGCTAAAAACTTACATTAAGAAGAGAGGGAGCCCATGTGCTCATGAGCAATAGTGTTTCAGCATAGTCATTAAATCAGCACATACAATTCTATTAGTATAATAAACTTAAACAGAAAATAAGAACCACAACTCTAGCTCAAGCAGTAAACCAACAACTGATACTTACCATTGAGGAGGATTTAACCTCTGAGGAGGATTCAGAGAAGGATGAGGAAACTACAACAACAATTTGATATGGTAAAATAATTTCAAGAAGGACGAAAATAAGGATGACTAGAAAAAAACAAAGATCTGCTTCAATTGTAGAAGATGAGGATATATTGCACCCAAATGTAGAAGTACTTATACTATTTCTATAGAAAAGATCACAAAGAAAGAAGAAGTTAAAGGTATAAGTAAAAGCATGACAACCAAAGAAGAAACAGATCTGAGAGATATTAGTTGACTATATGTAATTGAAGAAAAATATGGCCAAGGATACTGCAAGTTAACTGAACAAGAACAAATTACCCTTATTAATTAGAACATGGTGCAGACAAGATGCCCATTCTGCAATCAATGTATCTATTGCATAGAACACATATGCAACTGTTCAACAACTCATCTCATACTGAATGAAACTAAAGTAGAAGACTTCCTTATTATCAAAAAGAAAGATCAAAGAATAAAACTGCAGCCAAGATGCCAACAGATGCTACTAATGAATAATAAACCTTACCATAGTAAGAACCCACACCCTTATGCCAACAATACTGGAGAAATTTATGATATTTTCTGGAGAAGCTATCAATATATTGGCAAAGGAAAGTTTTAGAGAGATAAGAAAAGATATGATCAAGGAGTATATTGAGACAAAATTTATCTGCAAGACTTTTAGACTGTCCATGACTTATCTACTATTGATGGCAAAGGATATGACCCAGCCTACAATGGTACTTGGCAAGAACTGGCCAATATTGAAGAAGGAAGATAGGAAGATAAAGAAGAAGAATTGGAAGAATTATCAGATGATGAATATCTATATATGATATAAGAAACTAATAACAAAACCAACTTTCTAGTTGAAAAGAAATACCCAGATACTATAGTACCTACTAAGGGAACAGTAAACTCTGCAAGATATAATATCCATGCAAATGAAGATGCACTAATCCTATCAGGATCAATTTTTCTGATTAAGACAGGAATCACTTTGAAGCCATCAAATGGAACTTATATATAAATCCTAGATAAAAGTAGCAAAATCAAAGAAGAAATCTCGATTAAAGCAGGAGTTATTGATGTAGACTATATTGGTCAAATTATACTCATAGTCTACAACTTATCAGCTCACTACAAATACCAAGTCATCAAAGGAGCCAAGCTAGTGCAATTCATATTTATCAAGCTTGACAACTCAGTAATAGCTAAAGTCATAGAACAACTTCCAAAAACCAAACATGCTGTAGAAGAATTTAGATCAACAGACAAAAAGAAACCTACACTCACCAAAGATGAATGATAGTACCTGAAGATGGCATAAGGAATAGTACTATATAGATGTTATCCTCATGGAAATAGAATCTACTGTGCAGATAATGCTTAGAAATGCTAGAGCTGCATTGAAGAAAGCAAGAAACCATAAATTCAACAATTAGCAAAGGAGGAAGAAGAAGCGAAACAAGTATGCAAGGCTATAAAATTACCAACTAAAGAAAAGAAAACAAACTGATCCATCGATGATACAACAGATATGTGATCTATTGAAGAAACAAAAGTAGAAGATATAGAAGAAAAAGTAGAACACAAAACCTTATCATCACTCAGAAAGAAGACAGAACTTCTTTTCTATAAAAAAATAATGAAAAATGAAACAGTCAATATACTGATTAACAGTGAAGCAATATGTAATTTCATTAGCAAACAGCTAATAGATCAACTCAAAGTAATCAAGTTACTATGAGAAGTAGCAATAATTGTAGAAGTTGCCAATAGAGGAATCCAACAAGTCACCTATACTGCTAAAAATCTTCTAATCTCAATTGAATCTTACCAGGATGTATTGAACTTTAAGATTATAGGCATACTTAGACCAAGTATAGTATTTGGAAAAAGTTAGCTAGATCAGAAGAACTCTAATATTGACTGGCCAAGTGGAACTATGAAATTTACTCATCAAAACAAGAATATCAAGCTGGTTTCCAAATCAAGAAATGGCAAAATCTGACTCTACTTCACCAAAAAATTCTACCAACACCTCAAAAAAGACAACATAGTTTACTGCTACATTATTATGGAAAAGGACATCACTAAAATAACCACTAAAACTGATATAGACATTAATAGCTTAGATATATCTTTACAATTACTTATCACTAAGTTTGCAGACCAATTTCTTATAAATTTACCAGAAGTATTACTGCCAAAATAAAGTATTGATTACTGAATTGAATTAATACCTGGTGTAGAACCACTATTCAAGAAAATTTATCAATTATCTGAACCTAAGTTACAAGAACTCAAGAAGACTTTAGAAGAATTAATTGAACAAGGATCTATTCAACCTAGCATATCACCTTTTGAAGCACCTATTATATTTGTCAAAAAAAAGGATGGAATTAGAATATACATTAACTATTGATAACTTAATGATATAATCATCAAGAACTGATATCTATTACCCAACATCATGGAATTATTTAACAGACTTAAAGGAGCAACTATATTCTCAGTTATTGACTTATGATCAGGATATCATCAGATTCATATTGCTGAAGAAGATATTCTGAAAACAGCTTTCAGAACTCAATATGGATATTATGAATGGAAAGTCATGCCATTTGGATTGACAAATGCACCTGCAACATTCCAAGAGCTAATGAATAATATATTCAAACCACTACTTAATGAATTTATAGTTGTTTACATTGATGACATACTGATCTATAGCAAGACAAAAGAAGAACATTTACAACATCTCTGCCAAGTACTAGAAATACTGAGAAAACATCAGCTGTATACCAAACTCAGTAAGTGTAACTTTTTACAAAAAGAAGTTGCATATCTTGGACATTGAATCAATGAACAAGGCATTTTAGTCAACTCTACAAAAATCGAAGCAATCAAGAAATGGGAAAAATCAACAACAATCAAGGAAATACAATCCTTCTTAGGACTAGCAAGATACTACTGAAGGTTTATTAAGAACTATGTAGGAATTGTAGCATACCTACATGATCTGACAGTTATAGATACAAATGTTAATCAAGAATAGAATGAAAACTATGATATAGCCTTTGAAACTTTGAAAGAAAAGTTAATAACTGCACTTGTCCTTAGAAGCCCAAAACAGAACCTATAATTTTGTAGTAACTACCAATACCTCAGATTATGCAATTGAAGCTGTACTTTTGCAAGAAGACCAACCTATTATCTACTATTTAAGAAAAATGTCATCTGTAGAAAGAAATTACTCTGTTTATAAAAAAAGAATTACTTGCAATAATCGATGCAATATAAGCTTGGAGATACTACCTGATAAGTAACAAATTCTTGATCTATACAGATCATGAATCACTCAAATATCTGAACAAACAGCCAACCCTCTTTACTCAACAAGCACGATAGATGGACCACCTCAACAACTATCACTTTGAAATAATTTATAAACCCAAAAAGCTTAATGTTGTAGCAGATGCATTATCCTAACAACAACAGAAGGAAGAACAAATCAAAGCTATCATCGAAATCACAGACAATTAGATACAAGAAATTTAAGAAGGAGTTCAAGTAGACAAAGAAGTACAAAAAATCATAGATGAACTTAATACCAAACCAGATATAGCAAACAAATTCAAAATTCAAAACAACCTCTATTATGAAGATTAACTCTTTATATCTTTAAATCTTCATATCAAGATTCTACAAGAACATTATAATATACTCTTAGCAGGATACTTCAGATTTGATAAAACCTACAAAGTACTTACCAGAAACTTTTACTAGCTGAAAATGTTTACAAGTACCAAAAGCTTCATAGCTTCTTATAATAATTATCAATATAACAAAACACTTTAATAATTACTTACTGGATTATTACAACCACTACCTATACCTGCTAAAAAATGGGAACAAATCAGTATGGACTTCATTATTCAACTGCCGAAAATAATATCCAGAAAAGATACAATAACTGTCTTTATCAATCAACTCAGTAAACAAACTCACTTTGTTATAAGTAAAACAACTGATACTATATCTGATATAGTAAAAATATTTTTCAACAATATTTTTTGCCTACATAGACTATCATGAATTATTATCTGCAACTGAGATCCAAAGTTTATAAGCAACTTTTGGTAATCGCTATTTAAAACACTTAGAACAAAAATAGTACTATTAACTGCATTTCACCTACAGACTAACAGACAAACAGAATGCATGAACCAGACATTGGAATAAATACTTAGAACTTATATCAACTATTGACAGAATGATTAGGATGAACACTTAACTGCTACTGAATTCACATACAATAATATTCAGTAAAAGTCAATGAAACTATCACTATTTTTCCTAAACTATGGCTATCACCCACTGATACCAGCAACTCTGTTACTGGAAAAGGTTGAATCGACAGTACAAGCCATTGCTGACTTCACTACATGAATGATCAGCCTATTAACTAAAGTACAAGATGCAATTCGCAAAGCACAATTACAACAGACAAAATACATGAACAAAAAAAGATATGAAGAATCATTTGAGATAGATAAAATGGTCTTGCTGTCTTCAAGATACATCATATTGTAATAATTATCTAATCAGCTTTCAAAGAAACTTCAGAATAAGTTTTTTGAACTATTCAAGATTATCATAAAAATATCAGCTGTTGCTTACAAACTAGAGTTACCATCAATAATGAAGATCTACCTTGTATTTTATATATCATTACTAAAACATTATACATCAAATAATAGCAATCTATTTCCAAACAAACAAGTCATACCACCTGCACCAATTTTGGTTAATAATATAGAAGAATTCAAAGTAGAAGAAATCTTAGATCAATGGATCACCAAACAAGGCAACAGATCGACACCACAATACCTAATCAAGTGGAAAGAATACCCCTTACATAATACAATATAGGAACTACTTAGCAATCTGACAAATGCAGATAAAGTACTTGAAAATTATCACAAGTCCTTATAGAAATAGTATAGATGCTATTTTCTCAAAAGGGGAAGAGTTATAAGAGTAATATATAAGAAGCATTAATAAAACACTTACAGAAACATAACAAATAATTATGTCTGCCATCAGCCGCCAAAACCAGAGGACTCAAGAGCCTTACTTGACCCAACTGCAACAAAGAAATACTGCTAGATGCTCAACTCCACTTCAATCAAACTATGAACAGATCAAGAACATAGTGGAGAATACAGTCATCAACTGACATAATAAACCAGTACTACTATATACTAGAGTGACCCAAGAGGACACTATTAATTGATAGAACTTACAAAGAGAAATATCAACATCTACCAATTTTACAATACTACTAGACAATTTAGAAGTTACTATTAAATGGGATATATCTTATAGTTAAGATAAGAGAACTATTAAGAAACAACAAAATAAGAATCTGCTAGAATTCTGAGATTAAACTATTGGAAAAGGCATATAGCTAAAAGAACCTTCAAGATATTCTAATATTGGTCTTCCATATTGAAACACCTTGGTAGCCTAAGCCTGCGTCAATGGAAACACTTGTGAAATAAGGAAGAAAAAACCTTATTACTCTATCTTTTAGAAAATTACCCAATGGATAATAACTATCTAGAAGAAGAAACCAATACTTCCTTATTAGGATCAGATACAGAAGAAAAAGTAGGCACCACCAATATCATAGGTATTACTGACATCATAGGTATCACTGACATCATAGGTACCAATGATATCATAGGTACTACTGACATTATAGGTACTGCTAACATCTATAATATAGATTTCATTAACATATTATTTGACTTCTAAATTAGTAACCAATATTCCAAGTAGTAACCTGGGTAGCTACCCATATAGCACCTCAAGAATTTTATATAAATATCCCTTAATTCTTTATTTAATAAACTTTACTTTTAAAGCTGTGCATACTCAAAGATCTTTTGAGAGCTTAAGATCTCACCTCCTTTACACATATCAAGAGTGCTAAAAGATTATAAGTCTGAAAATTATAATTAATATTCTTACAAAGAAACAAAGTACTTTAAATATCTTAGAAACCTTGTGACATACTCAGAGATTCCTAAGTCTAATGTAGATTAGTATCATCAGATGCTTCCTTATAGACAGTTAAGAAGAAACTCCTTTACAGGAGAGATCAGTATTCATTATACTATTTAGATAGTATAAATATTCTTTAGACTTTGTAATATACTTGCTATATTTTAAGCTATAATGAATAAGATCTTCTATATATAACCTGATTAGATATAGAGTAATTGTGTATATCAATGATATCAACATCTATGCTGAGACCTTTACAGAATATATGGTAACTATGTAGCTCTATAGGAAGGTTTTACTCTATAGGTAGCTTATTTTGTATAAGTAATTATATACTTTCTATCTTTATTATCTTGTATGCACCGAAGTTAATTACTACTCACATCTTTTTTAACTAGTTATTTCCAATAATAAGGTTATAAGATGTGATATCAGCTACTATTGCTGATACTGGAATAATAAGTTTGCTGAAGCAGATAGATAATTTATATACTTTACCAAGCAGTATTACAATGTACCTATTTGCTACTATAATTATTATAATTGTAGCTTCTTCAATCTGCCATTCAAGTTGGTCAAGTATCATTTTACTGATAATACAACCTCTAGCATCTGTATTGATAATGTATGGTATCATTATTTCTTCAATCTGATACTGTAAGTATGCAGAGAAGTTCTGAGATTCTTTATCCTCTGATTACTATGCTGTATTAATTTCTACTACTTTATACGTATCTAGGTTGTGCATTACTTATCTCTTTTTAGATTTGCTATCAGAATGTTGGAAATTTAGCAAGTTATTCTATTTTAATCAGGATTATCATATCTTTTATTTTCTTCTATATATCTAAATCATATTTCTTGAATTTCCATAGCTTGCACTCCTTGTTTCCTTCACTTGCAGATTGGTATATCTTCTTGAATAATGCAATTGACTTTTTCTTTAAATAGCTTATCTTGTTTATCACCATCAAATTTGCATTCTTGTGCTTGTTGTACTACTCATAGGGTTTTTATCATATAAGGAGATTCTACTTTCTTAAGGCATCTAAGTTTTCATCTTTTCTATATAGCTGAGAATATTTCTACCTAACTATATTCATCTTCACTGTTAAAGTCTTCTTCTTTGAAGGTTATGATGTTTATCTGAGTTTGTTCTTGAGTTCCTAGTCAGGTAATTCTACTTGTTTTCATTATATATCTTAAAGCATAGTACCCTTTTTTCTCCATATCTCCTACATATTCTTATATCCAGTTAAGTATAGTCTCTAGATATATACTCATCTTGGTTATACCTGAAGCATCTTGAATTCCTAATCAGATATGTATTTAATCTAGTTGCAGAGGTCAGATTTGCTATAAATTGTTAGACTAGTCACTATATGTTAATTTATCTTTTAAGGTCTGATATATGTGCAGTTATCTTACTCATTTGTTCAATGAGATCTTCTATAGCTGAGTTCTTTCATAAGGCTCCTCCCAGTTAACTGAAGCTAGTATAATAGTAAGTATAACTACTAGTATTACTTGAGATTCTTGGAGGTTATTTGACAATATCTGCTATATTATATCTTGACCTGGGTTTCATATAGCTCAATATCTTTATATATAATTTATCTTTTGTATATAATTTAGTCTAACCAGGCTGGAGTATACTTGAAGAGCAATTTCTCAATGAAGTCTATTTATGAAAGACTGCTCTATAAGAAGATTCTGGTTAGCTACCAGATATTCTGCAAGGTCTACTGTATATCAGATCTTCATATAGAAGATAAGAAGACTTTCATTTATTCCCTAATATATTAATGCTAGCTAATCCTTTATACTTTGCTATATATCAGCTATATAGTAGGTATCTTTCAACTATATGATGGCATTGATAAAAGTTATAATAGCATTTGTAAGAGTGATATTATTACCATTACTATGCCACAGCACTACTTAGAATATTCTAGTTATTTAAATCTAAAAGAAGAAATCAATACTTCTTTATCAGAATCAGACATAGGTACTACCAACATCATAGGTACCACTGACATCATAGATACTGCCAATATCGTAGGTACCACCAACATTGTAGGCATCGCTAATATTGTAAACACCACTGACATCAATACTATTGAAGATTTATAGTTAGTTTATATTATCAATCTTAGCTTTTCAATTTTGTATAAATATCTCTCAATTCTTTATTTAATAAACATCAGTTCATCAGTTCTTTAGTTCAAGTTTAGTTCTTCAATCCTTAAATCCCCTTAACAATTCCTTATACAAACACATCAACCTTATACAACTCTCTATAAGAAGCCAGAACCTCAAGAGGTTTTGCATAATGCAGATAGTTGCAGACTCATTAAATTGAAGTTCTACACTATTCTCGCAACCCCTTTTTTAAAATGAGTTCAATAGCAGTGCATACTCAAGACCTCTTTGAGAGCTAAAGATTTCACCCCTCTTCTATATACATCAAGAGTGCTAAAAGACTATAAGTCTGAAAATCATAATTAATATTCTTATAAAGAAACAAAGTACTTTCAATATCTTAGAAACCTTGCGACATACTTGGAGATTCCTAAGTCTAACACAGATTAGTATCATCATATGCTTCCTCACAGGTAGTTTAGAAGAAACCCCCTTACAACTTGGTAGTAGCAGTAATGAAAAACCATCCTTCAACTGCCTAGAAAACCTTTGATCTGGCAAGATACAACTTTGGTAGCAGTAACATCAACACTCAACATAATGAACATTTAGCATTATCACAATTGCAATATAATTAACATTTGAGGAACATATATTATGAACATTTTATTCAGGCCTAAATTCTTTTGGAATACTTGCGATATACTCAGAGTAATACCAAAACATCTATATAAATCAGCAAGAAGACTACAATATTGAGAAGGAATAGAGACAATTACAATAATAAGAGGCATAGACAGACTTCAAAAGCAGATAAACTTTGCAAATAAACTTCATAAAGACATGTTAATACAAGCAACCTTGAGAAGATAATATGAATCATTCATTGGAGACATAGATTACCGAATCAGTATTGATAGAAATAAATTATATACTCTAGAATAACAAGCACTAGCCAACATATCAACACTTAGACAATTACCTACATCAAGTCTAGAACTTAAACGAAGAAGTTCAGCAGATACTCTTTGAATAGAATCAACACTACACCTTCAAGAAATACAAACTTATAGAATACTAAATAACTTTCTTATAGAAATAGCATGGATGCTATTTTCCCAAGAGGGGAAGAGTTGTAAGAGTGATATTATTACTATTACTATGCTACAGCACTACTTAGAACATTCTAGTTACTTAAATCTGAAAGAAGAAATTAATACTTCCTTATCAGGATCAGACATAGGTATTGCCGATATCATAGGTACTGCCAACTGTTGAAATTATTAGCTTATCATATCTCTCTCCCATTAACAATCGATTGTACGTCACTCAATTATAGCTTAGACAATCTTTGTTTATATTGACCAATCATATATTAGTATTAATAAATATACGCATATTTGGCTTCATGAGCCAGTGTGCTCTTTACCCCAAATACATATTTGAAGATCAAAACTTCAACAGGTTATGAGCCCCAAGCTGCTCGAATTACAGCTCGACAACCTGAGATCTATGCAATCATAGTAATTACAACTGCGATTACAGTAAGTGTTTATTTAACATTGTAAACAACGTGTCAAACAACATAATAAACAATGTGACAAACGATACTGCAATAAAGCAATATGATAAACAACACATAATGACACAGCATTCAATGACGCGATACAACGAAATGAACAATCTATATACATCGTCACCAGTAACAAGATCGACAAGATTGCAGTCTAAATCAAAAATAGACAACAGATATCAAACCCTTGATGACAATGAAGGATTGGATAGTAACTATCAGAGCAATATAGGATTCAGCCTCGATCGACAGGAACAGATGGCTACAACAATCAGAAATCAGGAAGATAAATTAGACATGCTGGCAACCCTATTGGGTGAATTGATGGCAAAAATCGATAAAACAAATGCATCACCCAGTGCGCCAACCAATCAGAATACAGCTACAGAAGGCAACATGCCACAAATACAAACACAATCACTATCACCAACAACATCAACAAAGCTTAATAATCTAGCAAAGAAGTACCTGAGATTGATCAACAAATTCGATAGGTCAGAAGGTACACCCAGATTGTTTGATTACTTTGATACCATAGAGCAATTTATCACCAGCGCCAATCTATCAGTACAAAAGGAGGAAGTCAATGCAGCAATCAGTAAAATTACAGGCAATGCTAGAATGTGGCTATAGAGGCACGTAAATACATCGAGAGAATTTGATTCGTGGAATGAGCTTAAAGAGACTATGATGCAAAAATACACACCAATGGAACAATTGTTATAAATGTGTGATAAGCTTGCAATGATGAAGCAAAAGAGATCGATCAAAGATTATAATGATGCGTTCAACTGAATTATGGTGCAAATCGAAGATATAACCGATACAGAAGCTATACTGCAATATCTCCGGGGTCTAAGCCCCAGGTACCAAGAATTAATACTTGTGCAGGAGAATATGCCGATAACGCTGGAGGCTTTATAACTCACATGCATCAGGTTTGATCTAGATAGTAAGCAGAGGCACGACGAAGCCCACATGACAGACCGAGGCAGCTACCGAGGCGGCTACCGAGGCAGTGGTCATAGCAACTGAGGTGGAAGCACTAGACAAGGCCGAGGCTATAACAACAATAATGGAAACAATCGAGGAGGTCATCATAATGACAGAGGTGACTGAGATGGTGATCGCGGAGCCTATCGAGGTAGGAATTTTCGGGGATACCCTTGGAAATATTATATCTATGAGGGAGAACATAGAATATTCCAATGCAACAAATTCAACGATTGAGTAAAAACAGAAAAAGAAAAGACTAAACTGAGAGCCGAAGCAAATCTGGCAATTGGCGCTATCATCAATTCAGATGCTACGCAACATATATTCAACCAATGGGAGATTTTCGAGATGGTGGCTGAGCATGACAGCTTGGTCATATGTGCAGGGAACGAGAAGCTATATGCCACACACATTGGGATGATTGAGCTCGATGACAAGCTGAAATTACGGGACGTTTTATATATACTGGAAATCACCAGAAATTTAATATCTATGTGGGCGTTGATATGTGACAGAAATGACATAACCTTCAAAAGCAACGGATCAGTAATTAAAATTGGCATGGATCATGAGGAAATCAAAATCAGATAAGCTGATGGTGACTTATTTCATTTATTAACATCACCAGAGCTAGAAACAAACATCGCCGATTCCAAGATTGATGACTATACATTATGGCATCACCAGCTGGGCTATCCAGGCTGAAATACTCTGTAATCAATCAACAAATTTGTTACAGGGCTCAGAGATGTGCGGCTGTCAACTGGACAAATTGAAATATATACCGGGTGTGAACATACGAAGTCACACCGCAAGCCTTTTGGATACATGAAAAATTGATCGATGGAGCCTATCAGAAGGGTGCACTCAGATCTATATGGGCCGATGCCTATGCTATTAGTCAATGGAGCAAAATATATATTAACATTCATCAATGATGCCACTTACTATATCACAACATATTTTATTGATAACAAAAGTGATATATTTGATCGATTCTGGGCATTCAAAGCATTCGCCAAAATGCAATTGGGTCGAAAACTGAAGATTCTCCAGTCTGATGGAGGAGGAGAGTATGTAAACACCGAGATATACAAATTTTTAATCAAAAATGGAATCCATCATGAAATGACGATACCAGATATGCTGTGTTGCCGAACAATATAACTGGATATTGATGGAGTCGATTCGGGCTGTTAAAATCACTGCCGGCATACCTAATGAACTTTGGGCTGAACTTGCTACAAGTGCTACATATCTACGCAACTGATTGCTAATGTGAGCCAATAAGGAGAGTGCTTCACCATTTGAATTATAGCATGGTCACAAGCCTGATATCAGTAACTTACGTATCATATAGGCTAATACATATATGTATATTCGCAAAGGAAAAAGGTCAAAACTAGCGCCCCGATCCAAAAAGCTTAAAATGATTGGCTATCATAACGAAAAGAAGGTATACAGGCTCTGGGATCCAACCAATAGGAAGATAGAGATCAGCCATGATGTCACATTTGATGAATCTATTATATTAAAATCCCCAACAATCATCAACCCAGAAGATCAAGAATATGTCATTGAAGCAATTATTGAAGAAGGCAAGATTGATGAAAAAAGACAATATCTGGTTAAATGGCTAGGCTATGATGATGATGACAACAACACCTGGGAGCTAATTGAACAATTGATAGACACTGAAGCCCTACAAATTTGGCAAGATCGTATGCTAGAAGCTAATTTAATTGAATTGACTGATGACCCAATGACCTATAAGGAAGTAATTTCCCTGCCTGATGCAAAGCTTTGGCAGGAAGCAATCAATCAAGAGCTTAAATCACTTAAGAATAATGATATGTGGACAATTGTACCTGAGGTGCCTGTGGGACACAAGCCAATTGGATGTAGATGGGTATTTAAAAAGAAGCTCAACACTGATGGATCAGTTGCCAGGTACAAGGCGAGATTAGTTGCCAAGGGATATTCTCAATAGCAAGGAATTGATTATGATAAAACATTTGTTCCCATGGCAAAATTTACATCAATCAGGGCACTTTTATTGATCGGTGCAGTCCTAAACTTAGAAATTCACTAAATGGATGTAAAAACTGCATTTCTAAATAGTGATCTTGATGAGGAGATCTACATGATGGTACCTAAAGGAATTGACCAATCAGAGCTGTCACCGAGAGCTATGTGTAAGCTCAATTAATCATTGTATAGACTAAAGCAATCACCTCGTATGTAGAATTAGAAGATTGACAACTACCTCAGCCAATCAAATTTTACAAGACTACAATCAGATCACAGCATTTATCTAAGAAGAAGACAAGATGATTAATTGCTAATAATTATTGCCATATATGTCAATGATCTACTAATTCTAGCTGATTCTATGGAAATGATGAACAAATTCAAGGTGGAGCTTAGCAATGCATTTGATATAATGGACTGTGGTGAAATTAAACATTTTCTAGGTATTTGAGTCATGCGTGATCGAAAAACACACACAATCACAATTGATCAAAGTCACTTTGCCAATCAAATCATTATAAGGTTTAACATGACAGATGCTAAGCCAATCAGTACACCCCTTGATCCATCTATTCAACTCAAAGCTGAAGGGAGAAAATCCACGGACCAAAATCTATTTAGACAAATGATCGGTAGCATAATATACCTGATGATCAGGATGAGACCTGATCTAGCTGCTGCTATTAGCATCATCAGTCAATTTTCGGCCAATCCAATGCAAGAACATCACTATGCCCTCAAATGATTATTAAGATATATTAAAGGAACAGCCAATTATAAGCTGTGCCTTAGATATGATCAGGATCTAAAGCTGATTAGTTTCAGTGATACTAACTGGGGAGGAGACATTAATATATAACGATTAACCATGGACTATATTTTCAACCTATCAGGGGAAGCCATTAGCTGGTCAAGCAAGCGCCAACCAACCATTGCCCTATCAATAACTGAAGTAGAATATATAGCATTAGCACATGTAACGAGAGAAGTCATTTGGCTACGCACCTTATTAGATAAGCTAGAATATTTACCGAATTATGTGACAACCTTATTTGAAGACAACCAATCAGCAATTGCCCTTGCCAAAAACCCAATTAATCATGCTCAATCAAAGCATATTGACATTCAGCACCACTTTATTCGAGAGAAAGTTGAATCAAAGGTAATAGATATCATTTACATAGCAACAGATGAAATGATCACTGATGCATTAACTAAGCCACTTGCACGACCCAGACTTGAAATATTGATCGCAAAAATGGGCTTACATAACTAACCATTTTCTTTTTCAAAAACTTTTATTTCCTTTATCATATCATTCTTATCACTCAAGAAGTATTTTACATATAGTTATTTACAGTAAATGTACTTCATGGATGCTATTCATAATGTACAGTTGAACATTTTTTTTTTTTTTTTAGTTTTATTTATTGAGATATGTCAAGCAGGGGGAGTGTTGAAATTATTAGCTTATCATATCTCTCTCCCATTAATGATCGATTGTATGTCACTCAATTGTGGCTTAGACAATCTTTGTTTGTATTGACTAATCATATATTAGCATTAATAAATATATGCATATTTGACTTCATGAGCCAATACACTCTTTACCCCAAACATACATTTGAAGATCAAAACTTTAATACCAACATCATAGATACTGCCAACATTATAGGCACTGCCGACATCATAGGCATCACCAACATCATAGGTACTGCTGATATCAATACTATTGAAGATTTATAGTTAGTTTATATTATCAATCTTAGCTTTTTAATTTTATATAAATATCCCTCAATTCTTTATTCAATAAACATTAGTTTATCAGTTCTTTAATTCAAGTTTAGTTCTTCAATTCTCAAATCCCCTTAACAATTCCTTATATAAATACATCGACCTTATATAACTCTTTACAAGAAGCTAGAACCTCAAGAGGTTTTGTATAATGCAGATAGTTGCAGACTCATTAAATTGAAGTTCTGCACTATTCTCACAACCCCTTTTTTAAAATGAGTTCAATAGCAGTGCATACTCAAGACCCCTTTGAGAGCTAAAGATCTCACCCTCTTTCTACACACATCAAGAGTACTAAAAGACTATAAGTCTGAAAATCATAATTAATATTCTTATAAAGAAACAAAGTACTTTGATACCTTAGAAACCTTGTGATGTACTCGAAGATTCCTAAGTCCAATGTGGATTAGTATCATTATATGCTTCCTTACAGATGATTTAGAAGAAACCCCCTTACAGCATTAGCTTCTGTATTTACTCCTCCTACTTCTACATTGAATTCTCTATTTGCTGCTGTGGCAATTACTGCTGCATCATATATGATCTTGGCAAGTCCCCATAATACTGCTTCTAAAACATTTACTTTTATAATATTATTAAACTGTTGGATTGCATTATAAATCTGCAAGTCTTTAATAAACTTTATTACTAATTTAGCTAGTACATAACTAGTAAAGGTTGGTGATCTTTCTGTCATTTTATATATATTGATTTCTAGTTTATTATCTGATTTATCATCAGATGTTTCATAAAATAATACTTGTAGATCATCCCCAAAATTGATAGCTAATTTATCATCTGATGATAATCTATCATATACTGTAAGGAAGGTAATGAATTCTCTTGTTTTGCTATAGTCACCATCAGAAGAGTCAGATGTAATAAATTCTTCTTCCTTAAAGCTAGAGTTGTTTAGTGATCTTCTTCATATAAAAAGCAGGGGTATCCTTTAATAATTCATCTTGAATGATGCTATCTTCTGCTATGGGTATACTGTCATTACTTGAAGGTATAGTTCAGTCCTGCTTAAATGAAGATATAAGAGTTAGTCTTTCAATAACTCTCCTACCAGTCAGTACCAAGATGTGACAAATATACTAATAATTGGTCATTCTATATATATGTCAGTTGAGAATGCTCAGAGTGTCAGATATAATATCTCCCTTTGCATATCCTTACTACAGCTATGTACTGTACTCTTCAGGCTTTACTATAACTGATATTGAGATATTCCAAGACTCTATATAAACTGATTTATTTAAATAGAAAATAGAGGGGTATTTATACAAATTGAATAACTAAGAAAGAATAATTAAGAAAAGACTTCACTATAAGTATGACTTGATAACTGTGAATAATATTTCATCAATAAAATAAGTGATAAGATTGCTCACTAAAAATGATACTAACTAAAAATAGGAAAGAACAGAAAATTAGGGTAACTCCTAAATTAAGTATAGTACCAAATTTATAAAAATCAGTCAAGTTGAGGGTTAGTCATCATACTAGCTATTTGCAAAGTATATCTACTTTTAAAACTCAAATATACTTGATATAATTAATATATATAAATATTTAAAAGATATCTAGCTATAAAGCTTTTAAATAGATTTTTCATTTTCCTAATCAAGCTTTAGCAAATTGCTCTTAAAAGTTAATAAATATTTTATAATTTTTGTGATTTTTATAATTTTGCAATTTTGTAATTTGATAAATATATCAGAAAACTATTTTCAATTTATAGTCTATAACTAGTATCCATGCTTGTAAGCTGTTTGCAAGCTGTTTGCAGGCTATTCTAGTCAGTATATGGTTTGTAATATTATTCTAGCAGAGTTCTAGGGTAGTTCATAGCTGTTTATAGCTGTTCACCAATAATAGTTTATAGTATCTATATTTGTAGCTATTTTGTTTATAGCTCTTAGTAAAATAGTTCACAGCTCTTAGTAAAATAGTTTGTGAATTAATTAACTATTTTTTTGATGTAAATAAATTACATTCTGAAATGGATAAATCATATTCTGAAATGAAAAATAAATTGTATCCTAAAATAGATAAATAAATCATATCCTGAAAAGGATAAATAATTTGCATCTATATGATTTATTTATCTATTTCAAAGCTTTGAGATGAAAAATTGTACTAACTTTAAGAAGAAAAATTACAATTTACAGGCACCAACTTTAAGAGAAAATTGTAATTTATAGGTATCAACTTTGAGAGGAGAAATTGCAATTTATAGGTACCAACTTTGAGGAAAAAAATCGCGATTTATGAGTACCAACTTTAAGAGGAAAAATCACAAATTATAGATACCAACTTTAAGAAGAAAAATTACAATTTATAGATACCAACTTTGAGAGAAGAAATTGCAATTTATGGATACTAACTTTAAGAAGAAAAATTATAATTTATAGGTATCAACTTTGAGAGAAAAAATTGTGATTTATAGGCACCAACTTTAAGAGGAAAAATCACACCAACTTTGAAAGGAAAAATTGTATAATTTATAGATACCAACTTTGAAAGAAGAAATTGTAATTTATAGGCACCAACTTTGAGAAAAAAAAATTACAATTTATAGGTACTAACTTTAAGAGGAAAAATTGCAATTTATAGGCATTAACTTTAAAAAGAAAAATCATACCAACTTTGAGAGGAAAAATTGTACAATTTATAGATACCAACTTTGAGAGAAGAAATTGCAATTTACAGGTATCAACTTTAAGAAGAAAAATTGTGATTTATGGGTACCAACTTTGAGAGGAAAAATTGCACCAACTTTAAAAGAAAAAATTGTAATTTATAACTAACTTTATCAAATTAATTTATTATATCTAAATATTTATTTATTAAATTTATTTATTATACTTCCTGTGCTGGAAGGTATAGGTCTTACCTTGTAACTTCATAAAATTATAAAGAATCAATTAAAGATTAATTCTATAAAGTTTATTTGTTAATATCATTTTTCCTTATAAGTAGATATTCTTCAAAATTTATTAAGATTTATAGATTATATACACTATAAGATATTATTAATAATTTATCAAGAACTATATAGAAATTATAATATATCTATACTATAGCTAGAACAAACATATAACAAGAGTAGAATGATACTCATGACATCACATTTACAACACTGAAGGAGAAATTATCAACTACACTAGTACTTTTATATATGCTGAGTTTTTTTTTTTTTTTATATCATTTTCTAATTCAATAAAGGGGGGAAGAGAGACATGTTTATAATTCGGGTTTACTTGTTAGAATGCCTTTGAGAAGATCCATATTTTCTTCGGAATGTCCGAAGGGACATAGTGAGCGTGCATTTATGATAAGTAATAAAAAATAAAAATAAATAAAATAAAATAAAATAAAAAAAGAGGGAAGAAAGCTTCGGAGACACGAAAAACGCTTAGACGCGAAAAATCTTCTCAGGAATTTTGCTTTGTGCGGGTTATTATTTTTAGACCAATTTTTATAAAGCATCTTTCAGTGTCATGCGGGTGATGTAAATGATGTATAGTGACAAGCACTGAAACTTTTTAATAAGACCAATAATTTAATTCAAATAGTCCAGTCACGAGGAAGATGACATCATCTATTCTTTTGCAGCCACGCAACCGCACCAAGCGATGGGCTTTTATCGAAACGCGATTCACATCCACTAAAGATTATGGACGAGAAGTCTCAATATCAGAAACCGTTACCTTCCGTTCCTTTTCCGCAGCCAACCGGGTCGCCCATCCCTCGCATGTCTCTCTCGCCCGCTTCTTCACTTTCGCAATTGGCCCCGCGGGACTTCATCGCCCGCGCAATGGGACCGCGCGTTGCGGTTGTGGCATCATCGGACGCGAATGAAGTGTGCCAGGCAAACAACTTGCGCACGTTCGTCGACATGATCAAACCCTTTGGTTTAATCGATGGCAAGAGTAAGTCTCTTTTTTTTTTTTTTTTTCCCGTTCCTATGCTTTGCTTCCTAATAAGAGGATATAGCAATTGGAACCAAGTCCAAAACCCTTTGTGTATTCAGCCCTCAGAACGTTTCTGCTGCTTGCTTAGGTAGAGCAGATCTTTTTCGCTATCATCAACCTCAAGCTTTTCCTTGCTTGATCCCACAGTCTCCGCGCGCGACTCCCAAAACTTGCCAAACGCCATCGATAACTTTAGCATACGATTCGCTGATTTAGCTGAGCTGGAGGAACCCGATCATCGTGCTGTGTTTCGCATCATATCTGACTATATCAAAGCGCAATCGCCAGATCTCGTAACTGACTCGTTCGATCACATCAGAACAAAGCAAGATGTTACCAAGCATTATCTAGAAAGTAAGTATATCATTGATACTGATCGGCACACACATGGCTATGTAAAATTCGGACGTTTATGACAGGCAACCTGGTTGATGGTGATGGCCTTTCCGACTTTGATTATGCCCTTACTCTTCTCACTGTTTGGCCTCAGCTAATCTCGACGACCTCACTCCATGGTATGCCGAATTTCGTCGACTTCTCTTCACTTTCTCTGGCGCTTCGGAACATGAGACATTCGATCATCCTGTAGCCGTTGTTATTGCCATTTCATCCTCAAACCCGGATCCGATGGGCACACTGCTGCGATTGTATGACCAAGCGTCACCTGCGCCTATTTTCGACAAGGGTTTTATGGACCCAGTAGCATTGAAATATTACGTCTTGATTCACGATGCCCATCGGACAAGTTTGGAACAGTGGGTATTATCATTTTTACTGCGTTCGAAGCCTATGTTTGTTTGTTTATTTTTGCTTACTCTCCTAAACAGCATGTGATGCAAGTAATGAAGAAGTACATTACCTTATTCGAACAAATTTATCGCCATTATTCTCTTCGTTATAGTTCTGAGGCTGTTTTTGACAAGATGAAAAAGACATTTGGACTCCATTGTCACCTCCTAAAGCTAAACTCCATGACGCCAACGATTCAGGCTCCTGCCTCAGACCCGGAGAAACAAGCAAACGAGAGTGGTGACCCTTTCTCAATTCCACCTAGCCTTGGTTTAAGTACAGCACCTGACAAGGATACAACCGACAACCCTCGAATTCGCGATATTTGGACCGCACAGATGAGCGAATCTGACAATATTAGATCTCGCCTTCTTTCGTATTCGGAGCCGCGCTCGCCACGATCGTCATCCTCCACTGTTTCATTCAACAATACCAATGCCACATCCTCTTTAACAACACTCGTACCGAGTGCGACCTCGTCGACTTCAACTTTGATCAATTTACCCAATCCAACTCACTCACGATCCACTTCAAGTTCCGCTCTGACTATGGTATCTACATCGTATTCCTCCATCTCCACTATTCTTGCTGCCTCGGAAACGCCTTTACAAACACCATTACAGACCCCTACCACCGCTGATGGGTTTCTGGCATTACACGATCCCAAGGATGGACTTGTTGAGTCAGTAACAGGATCGGGATCAGGTTTCGTAGAGGATGCCAGCAGAGGTGGCCACGAGCTTCTATCTGACTTGGTAGCTCCCGTCGTCCGATATGGGCAGTACCTATCCGAGGATGATGTGGAGGGAATGCGAACATTCGTAAGGGAAATGGTGGTGCAAAGTATCATTCCTTACATGGAGCGGAACATGCAACATTGGAATGAGCAGGTTGCTTCGGCGCGTCGCGGATTGACGGGTAGAATCTTTGGTGCAAGTCGTAGGTTTTTTGCGTCGGGTAATAAGTTGCCAAGCCCACAATCTCTACAAAACGTCCAAGTCTGGGGCCCAAACAGTCCCCCGGGAATCACAACGATAAGCATGTATGGTACTTTTCTTGTCATTCTTTTTCGAATTAGTTAATTCACAGAATTCTAATTTTGCCATTGGAATTTATGATCAATTTTAAATTGTTGATACACCACCATATCTCTTAACATACCACCATAATTCATCATTTGCCGGAACCCTCACAGATACCCCCACAACGCCCCCGAAGCACAGATGCGTAAGCTAGCCGATTATGCTTTTATGCTCAGGGACTATCGTTTCGCACATTCCATCTACGATGCAGTCAAACGTGATTATTATAATGACAAGGCGTATAAGTATCTTGCTGGAACACAAGAGATGCTCGGGCTCTGCCAGCTTATGTCCCCGAGCGCATTGACAAGTAGGACAGATGTAGATCACAGTTTCGAGCTCTCGGTCTCGACCTACCTGAATCGATGTAAGTCACCATTTTATGCGACGAGGGCGACCATCATGTACTATGAGTTGCTGAGACATAGAAAAATGTTCAAGGAAGGGCCAACGGCGTTGGTCAGGATGACGGGAGAGGTATGTTTCCTAGAATGTTTGAAGTTTACTGTATGGTAAGGATTATTTATAGAGTGGTCAGAGTAGTAATTGGTTGCTCGGGTTTCATTAATTTTAGGATTCAGATCTTAGAAGTGCCTTGTTTCTGGAACAAGCTGCTCATTGCTTCCTCCGGGCGCCCAAGCCTATGGTGCGCAAGTACGCTTTCCATTTGGTCATGGCCGGTCACAGATATACAAAATGCGGACAGGTATAGTAGTTTGGTTTCTTTCCTTTTTCGCTCGATGGGTGTTTCCCCAACAAGAACGATTATATATGGTTTACAACCTAGTTATTTAACGTGTCAATATTGTTACTGCCCTACTTAATATAATGGGAAAGTAGCGCGAGCACGCTTACCGGTGCTATTTGGTCGCTTCACGTGTTTTTGAGGATCGGCACTGGTCGCTGGTTGAAGACCACATGCATTTTGCGTTAGGCAGACAGTCATATCACCTTGGTGAATTTGATGCTGCTATTCAGTACTTTCTCAAGCTTCTCCGATCCAGTCGGCAACCTCCTGGTCAGCAAGCTGTCTATGTCCGAGAGTTCCTGTTCATTTACAAGGTGTGTTAAATAGTCCACAGAATTGTGTGAACCAAAGTCAGCGAGCAATTTACTGATCGGTAAAGGCCCGGGTTGATTCCTTTTAGCAATACTCAGCGAAGCAGGGCAAGGATCCATTGATTGATAGTTTGCCAGATCTCCCGATACCAACAATAAATGATGCCACAGTTCGTGTTGTACTGTCGAATGCCCACGCTACTAACGATAACGAAGAGGCCTGGCTGGCACTTGAAAAGGAGTTGCTTGAAGAAGATATTGAGGCCGGGATGTATGCTGGCAAACGGAGACGCGTCCTGCAAGCTCTAAAGCAAGATGATGGGAGAGTGTTATGTGCGATTGGCGGTGAGTCTATCTTCAAAAAGTTCTATGTCACCTTTATAATGTTTGGAGATGGCTGTAAATGTTTGCCCTGATATTTGATGATTCTCTACCATTAGAACCCGTCCTTGTTCATATCGACGTGCACAATCCTATGCAAGTACCCATTACGCTGAATGAGGTGATCCTCGGTTGTGAATATCGCATTTCAACTGAGCCCACAGATGAAGAGCCGTCCGCCGATGATGGGAATGTTCAAATGCCAATAAGTACCCAATCGAAGTCCGTTCCAAAGGATATTCAAGATTCCCTCTTTCTTTCCTTCGGCGCTTTAGATATTGAAAAAGTCGCTGAAATAACGCTGGAATCATTGGAGCGGAAAACTGTGCGTATACCGAGCTATAAATCTGTTAATACACGTGCTTGGTAAATTTCGACTACAACAAGTTATTTGCACTTGATTCCATGCAGATCACATTACGGTTGATTCCTCGGCAAGAGGGTTCAATCCGCATTCGTGGTCTCCATTACACTTTCAACGCGCTTGTACATACGTTCCGCCCTTTCCGTAAACATGGCAAGCGTCTCAACGACAACATGGAAAACCGTCTTAACCGCGTGTACGCGCCAGACCGCTCGCTTGATCTGCACGTTACCTCTCCCATGCCTCTTCTTGATGTGACTTTTCATTCGTTCCCGGATATACTATTTTCGGGTGAGGTCGTACAGGCGGTGCTCGAGATCAATAACAAAGGCGAGCGGGGATTGATTGATCTCCGGGCGAAAATGAGCCACCCGAGCTTCTTCGTCATCGGGGAAGTGTCGGCGCTAGATAAACCAATTTACGGTGAGATTTGCTAATAGAACAATTTCATAATTTTAGATACAGTGTTTAAAAACTTGTTGACCCTCAACATTAATTCTCACAATTATAGAAGAGATGGTCAAATCAAATGATTCCCCTGCCCTGCAGGAATACGTTCTTGACAACGAGCTTTTCAATCCAAGCGTGGTGTGCGTACCGCTAGCGAATCCTCTGGCGATGGAAAATAATGCCGAGGAAGGCCCCTCGACTATTACTTCGCGACAGCGCATTCTCTCCCCAGGTACAACTACGCTAGTGCCAATTTGGGTTCGTGGTGACCGGATAGGGAAACATGCGTTCCGATTTCTCTTCACGTATCTATCTGAAGTAAGGATTTTTTTGCACATAATAGTAAAATATTAAAGTTATTATAGTATATTTATAGTATCAAAATTGACATCGAGTTTCATAAATTTTTAGGAAGATAACAACGCGATAAGCTACCGGACGTTGCGTTGCTCGATGACGACCCAGGTTCTACCGTCCCTGAGAATTAATGCATTCACGAGACCAAGCACAAAGGGATTGAACGAATTTATTCTCGGAATTGAGGTACATGTATTGTTGTGACAAAGTAAAATAGAGTATAGAAGAATGCAACTTTAATAATCCCCAGTCCATATACTATGTGTGCCATCGAACTTAGACCGAGAATCTACAAACCGTTGCCGAGTTCGAATTGTCACAGCTTTCAGCTGTCAGTCCCTCTTGGGTGGCAAGCCCTGTAAATCCTACAGCGGATCCTAGGTTTGTTTATTTCAGAATCGTTGTTCCTGGTGTGAGGCTCCTCAAACACATACATTCATATTCAATTTCATATTGGAATCAATCTTCCTCATATTATGTCACTAATTATAGCGATGACCAAACCTCGAAAACTACCATACCTCCTCGCCAAACTACGTTCACATATTATCGAATTCGGAAAATAATCGATTCTCGTGCTTCGCAAGGCGATGAACAAGATGTAGATTTGGAAAAGAAGGACACTTTAACACCGGAGCAATGGACATCAACGACTTTGGAACGATTACTGATAGGTGATCAAAGCAAGGTGCCGCCACCGCCACAGATCAAGTTGCATCTAACCAATCTGTCATTCGTAAGTAAATGATATCATACTTAATCCGGAAAACATATTTCTGATCGCAATCAATCCGCACACCGTCAATTTTTAAGATATGTACTCAAATTCCTGTTTTATTATCACCTTAGACCGACAACATCATTCCCGTGCAATCAAACCCCCTCCATAGCTTCGCTCTCACCTCACGGATGCAGTGGCGCTCTGCCTCTCTAACCATGCAGTTTCCTGGCACACCCCTTGCCAAGCACCCACGTAACTTTTTCACCCTTTATGGCGCGAACGACATTGACCTCGCGCTTTATTGGCAGATTCCGAATATGCAGCGACACGGCCACCACTACATTATTGGGATTAATCTGGCCGTCCAGCAGAATCCTTTCCAGGGTCCTCGGGCGTTACTGGATGCCACGGCTGCGCCCACTCGCGCTATGTACGAGGCCACAGCGAAGGAGCGCGCAGTATTAGTGAATAGTTTGACAAAGAACAAGTATTTTAAGGATGAGAGCCCAGTGAAGGTGATGGTACGGTGTGCGGATGTGCATACTTTCGATTTTATGAAAGAAGGGTAGGTACTAGTGAGATAAATCCGGCCTCAGCGGTGGCAATACCATCCCAAGTAGTTTTTAAGTACTAAGAGCTTCTTATGCTATTTTAGATTGTGCATAATACCGATCACCATTTCCATTAAGAACTGTTCATGGAATAAGACAGTGAACTTTTCGCTGGAGATGCTAGCGTGGAATAATAGCAATTCGTCGGGCGGGGCAAGAGGGTAAATTCTGCAAAGTACTCTCAACTCAAGTCTTTAGTATGTTTTAACACTCAAATGTTCTGGTCGAACACTCGTCTTTGCAAATGATAGGCCACAGTACAAGTCTACCACAAACGTTTTTCCATTCCACTGGTCGGGTGCCACATACCGCAACGGTACGCTGACCCCCGATGGCACAAGTCATGTTATAGTACACGCGTGTTTCCAGCAGGCCGGAGTGTATGATGTCAATCGGTGGCGGTTAACAATTAATTATGCAAACGAAGACGGGGCCGCGATCGCTGGGAATGCAAGCGCGACGGCAGGAGTTGGAGCGGAGGGTGGGAAGGGATATGTGCAGATGCCTAATCTGCCACGAATAATATCGGTTGTGCAGGAAGTGACGATAGCGGAAGTGGCATGATGCGCTCGGTTGTTAAGATATTATATAATGAATAATTGGGACTAAAAGCTCTGAGTATGAGCAATCTTGTACAACATTTTTGGTGTGTATAAATGCCTTGTTATGGTGTGTTAGAGATGTCGACACTCACTCCAGTCGTCTTTTAGGGTAATGGCGGGGCATTTATGGATATTTAATTTATGATCAATAGTGCTATCACAATGGATTTCAATTCTCTTTGACCTTTTCAATTATTACAAAGTAAAGGTTATTACCAATTACGAGCTCGTGGTTTTCATTCCATATAAATGGCTATATTTCTTCATCTTGTCTAGCTCAACTTCAAACCCTCCTTTCTCCTCCATAAACTCTATGATATTCGCCATAGTAATGATGGCTTTCACGGGTATACCATTGCTCTCCTCTACTGCCTGGATCGCACTCTTGCCCGATCCATCGGGTGCGACCTCTTGTCGATCCACGGCCACAATCACACCAGCCAATTTCGCCCCGCAGCCGTTAATGATGGCTATAGACTCGTTGATGGCGGTGCCAGCGGTGATGACGTCGTCGATAACGAGAATCTGACCGGCCAGCGGAGTGCCCACAATGCTCCCGCCCTCGCCGTGATCCTTTTTCTCTTTGCGGTTAAAGGAGAAGGGAGCATCGATACCGTGCTGGAGAGAGAGAGCGATGGAAGCGGAACAGACCAGCGGGATACCCTTGTAGGCCGGGCCAAAAAGAACGTCGTAGGAAAGACTGGAGTCTAAGATAGCGGCCGCGTAGAAGCGGCCAACTGAGGAGAGGGAGGCGCCTGTGTTGAAGCGGCCTGCTTCAAAAAACCAGGGAGAAATGCGGCCAGATTTTAGGACGAACGATCCGAACTTGAGAACGGAGTGGGCAAGACAGAAGGAAATGAAGTCGCGTTGATAGTCTTTCATGGCGGAAAGAAAACTTCGGGCGCGAGGCGCGAGGCGTGAGGCGTGTATTAAATTGAAATTCTATGCTGACGTCACGGTTGGTTCAAAATCTCTAAACACACTCGACCTTTTTAACCCTTTAAAACCTTTAACCTATGGCCTCCCTTATAGCAAAAGCTGCCCTTCCCGCTCTCTATCGCCCCATCGCCGCACCCGCCGCCTTGTTTGTTCGTCGTTTGATCTCGTCGGACGCTACAAAGGCTGTCATCACCACCGAGGAGGAGCCCAAGATTGTTCCCGTGGACACCGTCTCGGGTGCGCCAGGTGCGTGAGCACGTTTAGGCCGAAACCCGTCTCAAAGTACGGAATATTCGGTGTTCCTTTATCAACCCAAATACTCATACCCATGATCAATTTCCACGCTCTCTATTTTATTCATTTCACTCGATCCGCCTCCACCAGAGGAGCTCCGTGAACGTACGGTTCGCATTTTCCGCCCGGCTCGGACAGCCTCGCAACAGGGCACTCAGGGTGCCCGCTTATGGAAGATTGATTTCGATATTTTAGAAGGCTCCGGTCGGTGGGAGAATCCCCTAATGGGGTGGGCCAGCAGGTAGGAAATATAATCGATGGATTGTGGAAAACTTGGAGTTTTAGTTGAGGTTAATAATCTCTTGAATATTACAAATGTAGCGCCGATACTCAGCAAGCCCTGACGATGAAGTTTGCTTCAAAGGACGACGCAATCCGCTTTGCCGAGAGGCAAGGTAAGCTATGAATCGAATACGCGAAATACCCGTTATTTGTCAATTCACCATCGTTTGCCATGTGCCACTCTGTTCGTCAGGCTGGAACTACTATGTCCAGGAACCCAAGGAATCCAAGTTCCGTAAGAAGGTTTACGCTGACAACTACAAATACTCGCCTGGCAAGCTGCGCATGATCAAAACTAAATAGAATGTGAAATAGTGGAATATATGGGAAGGGACGATGTAAAGCGATTGTTTCATAGATATGCTAAAGATGAAAGCACATTTAATGATAAGTAATGTCAGAAAACCCTCAAGGATTTGGCGAAAGATCGGGGTTGATTTTTTTTCATGATTTTCATTCGCCTCAACGTTGAAGGTCAATGTAAAGCCTTATAAAATCCGAGTTTGTATATTTGATTTTTGATCTCCACGGCCAAATAGAAGACCACTTCTGTTGAAATCAAATGACATTGCCGAAAACTTGCACTTATACCAAAGCTTGTGTACAACTTCTCGATGAAATGTACATTCTCTTGGCGAAAATTTTTTTCGAGGATTTATATATTAGTGCCCGGCGACGATGTGGACGTCAATTCTGTTGCGGGCGGCTCAACTCTCTGCTTTGACAGCGGAACTGTAGGGATTGTCTATGAACATAAAAGAATCTCAATCAACACACGTAACAGGGAAATGGAACGTCTCTATTTGTAAGCCGAAGAGCGTACCATGTCGGGCTTCATGATCTGGTTGGGAGGAAGAAGAGAAAAGGGTTGAGAACCGCATTTGAGATATCTATAATGTAAGGGACAAGGGAGGGGATTAGCAGTGCATACCCTGTTGACCAGAGTGCTACCTGCGGCCATTCCAGCGCACAGGGTAACGAAGGTGTAGATCTTGCTGACGGGCATTCGTTGCGTGGTGCGCGCAAGCCACAGGTCACGAGAAGTATTCACATATAAATTGGACGCTGACTCCTTTTGTTGAACCTAAAAAACATCATGGCCACTACTCCTCCGCCACCACAGCATCAGCCCTTTTGGTCAAAGGACTGGAAGGATATACAGGAGCCCCTTGAAAAGCTGCGTCGCTCCATGGCCTTCCTCCCCGTCTCGCCGCTGCGAATCATGCGCGTCAATCAGCTAGACGCAGATCAGCTCGACGTTGAGCTGTTTGGCATACTTAAGGAACAATTATGGCAGGCACTTTCCCTTTTCAAGGTGAATTCCTCCATAACTCTCAGATATTATTCGGCTGGGGGAAGCGCTGCCAGAAATTGTTTCTCGACACTGAAATAATTTCCTCTTCACCAGTCCACTTTCAAGGAAACCTTTGAGCCTGAGCTCGTCGCCGTCCTCCAATTAGTCCTCTTCCGCCTATCGATATATGAATCCGGTGCAGCCTACGGCGAGCAACTTCAGAACCTCAAATACCGAAATGAGCGTAGACACAGCGGCGCGCGTACGTGTTTGGTTCGAGCCATCAAATCGTCGCACGTTCACTTATCTTCCATTACTCGTCAATATCATATCATTAATTCTTGCTAATACGCCCAACGAACACAGTGGAATCTATCGCCATTGATTCCCCACTAACACAGTTTCAGCGCGTCATGTATGGGACACTGACGGTTGGTGGGCAATACGTATGGACACGACTCAACCGACTGGTGACGGCGCAAGGATGGGGTGATTCTGTTGAGGTGCGTATCCTGTTAATTGTTATTGGTCTGCACGGACATATAGTTACCGTAAACCTCTTCTTACGTGAACGCTTGCCGTTAATACAGACAAATCCGCGAAAGATTTTTTGGAACTTGATGCAGCGTGGCGAAGGTCTTTTCAAGGCGTTTTCGCTTCTTAACTTTCTCTTGTTTCTCTATAACGGAAAGTGAGTGCAGAACTTTCCGATTGCATTCTCAAGTCATATCTCTTGAATCAAGAAAACCCTATGGTTGCTTATCAAACTTTACCAATATCTCATCTAAAGATATCGGACTCTGATCGATCGCTTACTATCAATGCGCCTCGTCTATGCCCGCAAATCTGTCAGCCGTCAAGTCAGTTTCGAATTTCTGAATCGTCAGCTGGTTTGGCATGCATTCACAGTATGTCTTCTCTTTGATACTCGTGCTGTATAACCTAGGAATCCACGGTGTCATATCAAACTCTACAATTCATACAATTCCTTGACTTTTTCAAACTCTAGGAATTTCTTCTCTTCCTCGTGCCTCTCATCAACCTCGAAAAACTTAAACTCTATCTTTCCCGCGCTCTTCACCTCTCCTCCTCCTCTTCATTTCTTGGATACGCTCAGCTGCCCGAGACTATCTGCGCTATCTGCTATGAGAGCTCGTCTGCTGAAGTCGCCGTCGCGGGAACGGCTAGCGGCACTAATATGGGCTTGGAGGAGGATAACACTGTGCACAACCCATACGTGACAAACTGCGGTCACGTTTACTGCTACTGGTGTGTGACCAATAAGATGAGGGTGTACGAGGATGAGTGGGGGTGTTTGAAGTGTGGGGAAAGGGTAACGAACGTGAGCAGGTGGGTGGAGAAGGTAGGACACGATATGGAACTCGAACCTATGAAAGCTGAGAAAATTTAGTATCATGTTTTATTACTTTTTTATATTGAAATTGAAGAGGTGATAGGGTTACTTGAAATAAGTCTATTTGATTGTGTAACAATGACATTATTATCTAAAGATACAAAAGATATGAATACTAATAGAAAGAAGAAACTTGTACCTACTTTTCTGTTAATCCTAGTATTAACAACTTTGATACTCCAAGTCAGTTAATAGTTAGCTGGTAGAAATATATTAGAATCAACCTTTTTCGAGCAGATTGAAATTAAGTATTACTGAGTTGAAAACCAGTATTCTTTAAACTATTTCTACTATAATACCCAACAATAGGTAAGAGTAAACTGGTTTATAATTAGTATTACTAATATATATTCCTTAGTTCTTTTTAATATAAAATTATTCTCATATTGTAAATTACAAAAAAAGAGACATACTTATTCTAAAATATAAGTAAAAATAATTGAAAAGCTGTTGTGAATCTTGACCAGATAGGTTATTAATAGTTTCATATAAACTTAAAATAATAATACTTTTTTTTGAGAGAGAGAGAGAACTGAAGGGTATAGTATATAGTCCAGACATAATAGAGATTTTGTTACAAATAGCTAGCATAATGGTTGGTTAAGAACAATGATATAGATAATTGAGAGAGTTTGAAAATGATGATGTGGGATGATTGACAAGAATGATGATGTGGAATGGTTAATGAGAATAATGGTTAATGAGAACAATGTGACTTTCTGAAGTAAAATATCGACTGCTAACCCAACGGGACAACATTCCCGTTAGATTGGCCGCCGATATTTTACTTCAGAAGAGGTAAAATATCGACTGCCAACCCAACGAGACAACATTTCCGTTGGATTGGCCGTCGATATTTTACTTCAGAAAAAGTATTTATTTCAGTGATATAATGTATGATATTGGAAGGTTATTTTTTTTTCTTAGTAGCATAATCCATCAAAGAACATGATTGACAACACAAGTACTGTACGTCACTCAAAATTTATATTGCGTAGAGAGCAAATCGGATGTAATCCAGCTCATCTGGAAGGTCAGGATCGCAACTGGGATCGAACATGATGCTGCGCGTGCTTGTCTGCAAGGAGGAAAACAGTATAAACGTCACTACTTATCTACGATTGGAGAAATCAATGGAGCGTTCAAGTGCGAGGATGGCGATCCGGATATCCAATTACACATGCCCGAAACAACCTTACGGAACTGCCTTCTGTTTCAAGTTTTCGCAGACGCCAGAAGGAACTTTCTAAACTGTATTCCGATTTGAAACGTATGGAACACAGACTTCGCACACCTATACCATCAAAGGTATCGGCGGGCAGGGAAAAACAGTATCATTTTTCTTTGTTTGGACGTTCGATTGACAGGAAATGACCATGGGCTACCTTTGGCACCTACTTGAGGTCATACTTCCTAAAGAAGATTGCTTGCGATTAAAGGGGTGATGATGTTCAAAATTAGAGTCAAGAATTCGAAAGCTCGAAGCCACCTGTTTGTTAATCCTGGATCGTGCGGATATTTTGGAAGATTCTAATCAAACCATAGATTGGTGTGTCGGTGGGACGTTAGCTCTCAAAGGCTCAATAGATTCGAATGTTTACAGTGGAGGATATAGATAGGCACATAACTTGTTAGTGATAAAAACAGAGTTCACGATTATTTTGGTTAGTAAAGTAGTAAAGTACTATTGCTATCATTTACAACTGTATAATATTTATTAAGAGTGATTTCGCCTTGCTATCAGTTCTGGTCAAGGAACCCATCTACTTTTATGGCATCCCCGCCGAGAACCTTGCCTTCGTCGAACGCTCGGATATCCTAACAAGTATGGAGGCTGCGCTCCCCTTACACAATAGCACTAGATTTCAAGTCTGACTCATATAAATCAATATCTTAGAAAGAAACTGGTAATTACGATACCTTGACGTCTTGTAGCATACCCGGAGAATTCAAGTCTAATGCGGATTAGTATTATCAAATGCTTCCTCGCAGGTGGTTCAGGAGAAACCCCCTTACACTTGTAGCTGTTTTATTCATAGCTCTTAGTAATGCTGTTTATAAACTATTTAAAAAATTTTCTAATATAATGATGATAATGAAAATACTAAGAGTATTGAAGGTAAAGTCAATAGAGCAAGAGGTATATCTGTCTCAAATTTTATATCTATTTCAAATTCTATATAATTGAAAATATTAATAATATTTATTTATTTATCAAATTAATTTATTATACCTATGTTTATTTATCAAATTTATTTATTATACATTTTAGATCTTATCTTATCTATTTATATAATATTATTTTTAAACTTTCTGATAGTATAAATTATTAAGCTCTCTTGTTTCTCTAGTTATATAGAATAAGTTAGAAAGTAAAAGTATCTAATCAATAACATTGAACTGGATAATAGATAGATATAGAACTAAAAGTTTATATAAGATATTCTTAAACTCTTAAAAGATATAAAAAGTATTTCTTCTTTATTTAATATTATTAATACTTTATTAATTAAAGATAAAGATTAGATTCTTTTATTAAGTATAAACTTAAGTACTTTAAATTATTTATAACTTTGAATAAAACTAATAGTATATGATATTTTTTATATAAGAATATCTAAAGCTAAAGTTAAAAAAAAAAAAATTAAATAAAATAAAAACTAATAATTAACTAAAGTTTTTT